>BPLR01008000.1:0-120449 GCA_021605095.1 Caerostris extrusa | reverse complement strand
TACGTATTGCTCTTATTATTATTTTTCTTATCTTTAACACTGTATAATCCATATTTAGTACCAATTTGATCTACTGAGCGATGGTTCACCTGTACAACCCGGTAGGAAGGTATCCTTAAGGGTAAAGTGCTGTCTACTGTTGCAAGGAAAATCCTTATTTTAGAAAGTATATCAAAATAATTAAAAATGTTTTAGATTAACGATAATGTGAATTTAAGTTCTTTGTGCATTATTTTTAAATTAACTGTAAAATAGATGTATTCCTTCCATTACATGTATATATATATATTTCAAGTATTATGTACTATACTTCAGAATGACATTTTTTAATAAATGATTAGTGACATAAATAAAATAAATGTTCAAGTATATTTAGACATAGAGATATAAAAAGATATTTAAACGTGAAAAAAAAAAAAAGCCAAAAGAAAAAAAAAAATGCTGTAAATAGACTGTAAAATATAAAAGTTAACATACGATAGGAAGCCATAAAAACATAGAGAGACATGACAATCAAATGTAAAAGAGACAGGCATAAAGAAGATAATAAAATGCACAGCTTAATAATAATGAAAAGATGTAAAAGAAAGAGCAACATATAATAATATGATTCATATAATAAATGATAATGTAAAAATGAAGTAAAAAAATGGCAGATTAAAATACTACGTGTGCAACTAAGTTTTCGAGTTTCACAGATAGATGGCGCTAACGGCATATGTAACATGTATATACATCAGAAAGTTACATTTTTTTATAAGTTGGGGACTGTCAACAATAATCGTCATAATACTCAACACATATCGCAACGCAAAAATATATTTTTTTACAACGACGATATCGAGTTTTTGTGCCAATTAAACAGCATTTGGCTGGATTTAACTTTAAAAATGCAGTACTGAAGCACGTCGTTTTAGGAGTGCCTACAGGAAAATGCACCATCAAAAACTACCTGTGAAATTGGTTTAAACGCTTCAGAAGTGGATATGGCTTCGATATTGCGCTTGTGTACCGTGAGTTGGTAAAACAGCTAAAACTGTTAATGGGAATCTCTACAGACAACAAATAACCAATTTGAATCATGTATTGCTCAAAAGACGGCCAGAATGGAACACGAGACACAAACCATTGTTATTACATCACGACAACTTTCCGTGCCATCCCACTTCCATGTATAGGAGACCATCCAAACACTGAAATGGGATTCGCTATCACACCTGCTGTATTCGCAAGACTTGGCCCCTTCTGATTAACGCTTGTTCCGGGCTATGGCCCATGGTGTGGTTGAGATACACTTGGCCAATTTTGAAGAACAAGAACAAAACTGATTTGATAACTTTTTCGGACCGAACATGCGTCATTTTATCATCACTGTATTCATGTATTGCCATAGAGATGGAAAAATGTGTAAAGCTAGGTGAGATGCAATACTTTGAATGGACATCTTTTGCATTTGTCTTGAAATCTGCAATTTATCATTGATAAACTCCCAGGAAACTTAGTTGCGCACCTAGTAGGAGTGTCGAAGCCAAATGATATACAACATAAATGATGATAACGTAAAGATATGTTAGAAATCCATCTTTGTCCATGTCATTTTTCGTTTAACTCATTTTATAATTGCTTAAATTTTCAGATATTTACGCGGGTTTATAAGATTTTCTTCATTGCCACAACAGCTCCATAGTGAGATAAGGTCGTCTGCGCAGATTTCGAGACAGGGAGATGATTTTTTTACGGGATAGGGGTTGTCAGCCTTACATCCAATGTGCTGTACAGCCTTATTAGACTGGGACCTACGGTTTAAAATGGATTCTAAACCACTACAAACATTTGATACCGCTAGATTTGGATCCCAAAGTGATACCAAGCGCCAGAGCGCTAATCACTGGCAATCAGGCCCTAGATTTATTAGATAGAATAATAATTCTTTTAACGTGCATTTTAAACGTGTATTCTTTTCTCTCATGCACATTCGTGTACCATGCAGACGCAGTCGAAGGAGTACCAGCAACCTCCACAGCGGGGAGCCTCTTCCTCCCCCTCAACTCTCCCAAGCCGAACCCGAGGCTGACCACCCCGGACCAGCCCTGAACACACCTCCCGGATCTCCGTGCATGAATCCTCCCTACTGGAAATCTCGCCTTACCACCATCAAAAACAGTTTCTTGGGAAGCCCCAGGTTCCACAGAAGAAACTGCAAGGTGATCAGCTCAATAATATTCCCTTTCTAATGAAATTCTGATGGCCAATATATATGGTTACCGTTATAAAATTCAGCTCGCTTAATAATCTAAAACTGGGCTTTTCACTTTGTAGTTTATTATTATTGTAGCCAATGCAGCCTAACATTTAACACTGAGAATCTTTTTACCATATTTTATTAAATTTTTAAAGTTCTACATGACTGTCTACAGTTCTACATTTTTCTTTTCATATGAAAATGTTAAAAAAAAAAAAAAAAAAAAATAATATATTTATTTATTTAATTATTAATTTTGCATTTTCTTTTCATTTTCTGAAATAAGAGTCTGCAAATATTTCTTTTTAAATGATTGGAAATTCATGATTCGCCCTTTAAATGAGACTTCATGATTTGTCCACTAATTGAAACTTCATGATTTGTCCACTAATTGAAAATTCATGATTTGTCCACTAATTGAAAATTCATGATTTGTCCACTAATTGAAACCTCATGATTTGTCCACTATTTGAAAATTCATGATTTGTCCACTAATTGAAAATTCATGATTTGTTTAATGAATGAAACTTGATTATTTTAATGTTTGGCTTATGTTGACAATGTTCAAGACATTTATCTTCATTTTTATTTAAGATGAATACTTTTTAACTGTACTTTTTCCTTATTTTCTAAAACAATATCATTAAATTAATATATTTTACGAATGGATTTTTGTTAAAAATAGAGATTAATTTAAAAAAAAATTGCTTTAAAGATTTCCAAAATAGTATTGTCTAACTTCGCCTCTGGTCGAATTTATGTATTTCGTGATGATATTGTTGATAAATATACGTAAATTAAAAAGTAATTCACGGTTTATCCATAGGCAGTGTAACGCCTCAGCCTGTATTAGACCTATAAAGGCTTCAAGAAGAGGGCCGCTTTCTTATACACACAGTCCAGTAATATTAATGTGACCCCCAACTATTTTCGACGTCCAAGTGAAATAACCAATCACAAAAAGGCAGCCCATTGCAGTGGAGTGTATATAAAAAGGATGTCCTAGGGCATCGGAAAGCATTTCAATTGTTGGCGTATGCACAGAAACTTGGCGATTTATAAGACGTCCAAAAGGGCATGATTATTGGCTTTCGGCCAAGGGTGAAAGCATTTTCGGAAACGGCTAATTTTTGAACTGTTCGCGCGCCGCTGTGGTAAAAGTATACCGTGCATGGCAAAAATGGCACTATCCAAATCAGCGGCGTGGCACATGTGGTGCACCACGGGTTATAGATGACAGAGGCGAACGAAGGCTACGGAGATGCGTCGGGCGAATAGACTTGCAACTGTTGAGCAACTGACCGCCCAGATGAACCAAGGGGCTGCCAAGAGTGTATCCTCAACAACGGTTCAGCGAACGTTGCTGCGCACGGGCCTCGCAGCAGACGCCCTGATTAATGCACCTATACTGACTGCTGTTCATCGGCGACGAAGGGCTGGAATTTGCACGCCGGTACCGAAACTGGACGTCCACAGAGTGGCGACAGGTGGCTTTTCCGATGAATCACATTTTATGATCCATCGGACACATGGACGTTGGTGTATACGGCGTGAAACGTCTGAAAGCAAAACGCCCTGCAACAATTGCCGGAAGGGATCCAAGCTGGAGGAGGGAGCATTATGGTTTGGGGAATGTTTTCCTGGCATTCACTGGCTGCACTCATCACTGTGGAAGGCACGATGGATCAGCACAAGTACGCATCTGTCCTTGTCCACCCCCTACATGCGAATTATTTTCCCTCAGAATGATGGCATCTACCAGCAGGACAATGCGAGTGTCATATAGCTCGCAGTGTATGTTCGTGTTTCGAAGAGCACCAGGAGGAGCTTTCTACCGTACTCCCCTGTCCAGCAAACTCACCGGTTTAAACCCAATCGAGAATTTGTGGGACCTCGATCGTGCTGTTTGCGCCATGGATCCTCAACCGCGTAATCTAGCGCAGCTGGCCACGGCACTGGAGTCGGCATGGCTCAACATTCCAGTCAACACCTTCAGAAATCTAATTGACTCTCTTCCTGCACGTCTTGCACCGGTCCGCTCTGCCAAAGGTGGTTAGAGAGAGAGGGTGGGAAGTATAGTTCACTTCAAATAAAGGGGGAATTTCAGAATTCTGGGTTCTACGCCGAATAAAATTGCTTTTAATTATAACACGGCGTGATACATGAAACCGCAAAGAGTTCACTTTGGAGGCTGAAACGCCGCCCTATTCAGCCTCTTTTGAAAAAACAACAACCCTTCTGGTCGACTCTTTGCAGAACTCTCTCCCTCTTTCACCAAAAAAACGATTCCTCCTTTTAAGACAATCCGTCAAACGGGGAATCGGGCTTCCCCCTCATTATTGAGTCAACACTTCTTCAGCTATCACCAACCACGATGGAATAACTCATGGTATAGTTCAAATTCAATCTGTAATTGTTTCGACCTGTGAGAGTTGCACAGGCATTTCGCTAATTTCCTGAGTCTCTTATATATGATGTAATCAATTCTCATTCGCCATCAGATTTTGAAGAGCTGGTGACGTGGTTGTTCTCATTAGTGCAAAACACTCATTGCATCTAATATAACCACCTACAACACTGCTTATCTGCTGTCAAATTGAGTGTTGAGTGTTGGTACTTGCCAAATAACATACATTCTCTCTCATGGGAATGAAATATGAAAAACTTTTCCCCCGTAAGAAAAAAATGCTACAGAAAATACAGAAAAAAAAAAAAATTACTATCAAGGTTTGGTATACTCATAAATAAAATGAAATTTTTAAGTACTGGTAATAACAAAAAATTAAATTTTCAATTCAATTTTCAAAAAGTGAATATTTATATTATTTTAGTCAAATTTAATTTTCAAGTAAAACGACGAATATTTTAATTAGCTTTGGGAATTCCGAAAATTATTCAAAGAAACTAAAAATTTACGTAAATTTATTAAAATAATTTCAGTGTGCAACATGTTATTAAAAGAGCTTAAACATTTTTCGAAGAAAATAAAATTTGAATAAAAATGATTTAGCCGTATTCTAATTTTCTCTCGACATATGGAAAATTTTAATTTTTGAATTTTTAAAAAAAAACGTTGTTTCGCAAAATAAACTAGAAAAATAAAACAACACTATTTTAAGCAGAAATGACGCAGAAGAAATTATATTCTTAAAGTTTCAGAATTTAACAATGGCTTAAAGCTTGAATATTTATTAATTAACACTGTACCTTTTTAATAATGATTAAGTAACGCAAAAAATGGGAGAAGATACTATTAAATCTCAGATATTATTAAAATATTCTGTTTATGTAAGAAATGAAAATTTTTATCATATTTTCAAAAGCGCGGCACAAATATTTGCATTCAATAGAGATTTTTAATAGAAATTTCCGTTTCGTGAATGTTTATTTTTATAAAACTCTGACAGTGAAATACTTTTTAAAATTTTTAGAGCGTGATAAATCTTGGTTTAACTTGAGTAAACATATTCAATTTTATGGTTAAATAGATATGCGAGAAATTATTATTCTACTTAAAATATTCTTTAGAATATTGTGTCTAATTTAGTTTTGCTTTTTAATTTAAGGAAAATTTAAGGAAAAAAATCTTTGATGAAGAAATATGCCCTTAAAATATACTAATTTTAGAAATTTTTAAATAATGTACGATGTATTATTTAAATTACGCCCTGGTAAATAAACAACAAATTTTTCGAATAAAAATTGTTGGACGCTGAAATCAGTTAAGATTTATTGAACTCTTTTTTCTGTTATCCCACTTTGGGTACAGCAAGTCCAAGAACCCGTGTGGTCTCATGGAATGAGATGGGGGGGGAGGGGGAGGATTTGATGTGATGGAGCAACTGTTGGTAGAAGTCCTGACTTGGCTCCGTGACGGTGAAGGAGCGCAATGCTTTCAGGAGGACTTTTAGGGGGAGGTAACCCGCATTTGCATATCGCATGGGAGAAAACTCAGTAAACTCCCTACCAGGTAGTGTACCTAACCAGGCGAGATGCTGAACATCCCAAACGCCATCGAGTCTCCTCGTATTTTGAAACATTGTCTACAACAAAGCTTCCAGGGGATTTAACCTCCACCCTAATGCTCACCAGCGGTACGCATTATCACTGAACCACGAGTCAGGCTTATTGACCTCTGAAATTAATGAAGATCGATTAATCACTAAGAGACATGTTTTTAAAAATAAATATGAAATGTAGAATTGAATTTAAAACATTTCTTATAAATTCTTGTTAAAAAAAAAACTGAAAATGTATATTATTATTCTTGGGGTATTTGATACACCCCCATCCACGAAAAAAATGGTCCCATTTATATCAGAATGGATTGCTGAAGTAAGTGCTGTTCACAAAGGGTTCTCCATAATTCATCTGATACTGTTCTTAAAGGATTAGAAGAACAGTATGCTAACAAACATGCTAACAGTATGTAACAGTAAAAAATATTTCGTATGTGTATGTCTTAAACAAAGAATGTCACTGTATACAGCATGATTTTCTTGTGATTACTTTCAAGGAATTTTATAAAATTTCTAATAATGGCACATTATTAAACTATTGTATTCTTATTACGTTGTTGTTGAGAAAAGTCTCAGTGTCAGTAGCGCGAGACGGACACCCCCATGAGTAGTCTACTCATGGATGGGGATAAAGAGGCAGCTTCTGTTGAGATAGAGCACTGGTAGGTAGAAGTCTGATTTGGTCCCGGGTCACTGATGGATGATGAATTTTAGGAGGAACTAGCCCGAAATTGCGTATGGATGGGTTATTCTACATTTCTACTCAGAACATTTACTGTTATTCTGCATTTCTACTCAAAAAATTTAATATTATTTTATATCTAGAGCTATTTAAGAGACGCAGCTTAGTTACTTAATAACTAATGAATAACTTTGAGTACACTTAATTTTAAAATTGTTTTTAGTAATGAGTTTGAAATAGCGTTAGATTTAATAAACATATATAAAAATTATTTAATAAATTTTTCAATTATAATTTCTATTATATTAATAAGATTTAAAAATTTTTATATTAAATATTATATTCAAATATTTTTTATTATAAAAATATTATTTTAATATTTTAAAAATAAAAAAATTATTTTTTATTTAGAAATCAAACACATTCTTTTATTATTGTCCTGTGATCGTATAATCCTTATAAAACTGATAATAATAAAGCAACTTTATTGGCAATATCTTCAAAGATAATATCAAAGGCAATTTATTATATATTAGCAAAGGTAATATAAAGATATCGAAAATATCTTCAACGATAAATAAATAAAAACAGCATTTTTTCTGAAACATTTTAACTTACACATTGAGTTGCAAAAACATTATAAAATTTATAATTCACAAAGCAAGCTGTATTTGTAAGTAGAGCCAAAAGCTGAAATTTTTATGTATAAATTGCTTCGTCGAGTAGTGAGAGATATGCACTTAAAGCATCTTAAATATTAAATTGCAAATATAATAATGAATTTATAATGGAAGAAAAATATCGTCATCAATAAATATAATGTATATAAAGTAGCTCTCTGAAACATTTTCCATAAAGCTGCCTTTGTTCATTTAGATAATAAACAAGTAATATAAAAAAAAAAATTTTAAGTCAATTCCTACTTTTTTCACTATATTGCAGAAAGTACTTTATAAATAATTTTCGTTCATTTTTTCAAGTTCGTCTGGCGCCATCTATTGGTAGATATATGCAGCTTAAATCCAAAAAAAAAAAAAAAAAAAAATTAATGAATTAAATTTAACCCCTTAACTGCCGCCGACGTATATATATGCCTCACTCAACCGATGCGTTCACTGCCGCCGGCGTATATATACGCCTTTCCGAAGTACGATCCTTTGCATTGCTCTGCTATAAAGAAAACTGTTCCCACGGTCTTGGAATGCCACAAAATGACCTTGACAATGTTTGAAAAGAATTTTATTATTTCGGAGAAAAGGGATATAGGGTATTGGTAAAGGGGATGTTTCTGAAACGGTGAGTCATAGCTGTGCAGTTTTTGCTTCTGTTTCTGTTTGAGTAGGTCGTGCTTTTTTTATTCTTCTTTTGCTTCCGTTTCGTCGTGAAACCAGCTATCAATGCAATGAATGTGATTTTGGTTTATAAAAAACAAGTTTAGACATTTTAAATAAATAGTTATTTCTCCATTTACATTCATTACATTTATTTCTCCTCTCATATTTTAATGAAACAATAAAAGAATTCTTTTTTAGGAAATATCACACAGCAGATAAGTTCTAACATCTATTTTATTACACTGTTATTCTATACTTTAAATTTAGAATTTTTTTTTTTTTTTTTTACATTTTATTTTTTCTGTGAAAGTAAAAAGGTTTCATGTTGCAAAATGCACCTCTTTTTTTTCCTCCAATACATATCATAACTACGCGCGCCTGTATGAAAACGGTGGCACTGGGGAGCGCATCTCGTAAGTTTTCCTCGGCAGGTAAGGGGGTTAATTACTGAATTAATATTTGAAAGAACTGTATTAACATCAAGTGTCATTCACTACAAGTTCAAAAAATGTATTTGAACATGAGTGCATGAATAAAAAGTATTTAATGAACGATTGAAAAGTTGAACAAGATATATATAGGGAGAGTGTGAGTTAATAGAAGGAATTGAAAAAAACTCTAAATTTTTGTAATTGATAATTGTTAAATTGCATCTTTCAGTTCAAGGTAAGGACAGGTGTAGGAAACTTTTATTTTTTTAATAATATCTATTATTTATTATATTTTTTTTTTTTTTGGGGGAAGGCAAAGGAAAAATATTTTTGTTAATAAATCTGAAAAATGTTACGTGAAATCGTTTTAATTTTTGTTTTAGCAATACAGAAGTATTTTATGTTTTCATTTCAAATTAATAATTATTCTTTAATTTATATTTAAAGTTTGAGGAATTCAGGAACTGTTTTTGACAAAATTGGAAGTATTTTTAATAGCAAAAAAAAAAAATATTTTTTGTTGTTGAAACTTGGGGCCTGATGGCTAGCGCTCTGGCTCTCGGCACCACAGCTTTCAGGTTCGAATCCAGGGGATGCCATGGATGTTTGTAGTGGTTCGAATCCAGTAAGCCGTAGGTCCCGGTCACATGTGACCGTAAAGCGTCATGGAGCTCAATCAGACTTCTCTCCCCCACATCATTCCTGAACTGTATAAGGGCAACTTAGCTCTAGGAACAGTGATGTGGTGTAGCAGTGGTAGTAGTTATTGAACCTCTAAATGACAATTGTTAGGCAATTATTTTGAGATTCAGCGGTGGAATTGTTAAGATGTTTTTCTGATAAATAATATTCATTTACCCCCTTTCGCATAATACAGATTATTATGTTAGGAAAGACAACTAGGTTTTAGTTTAGAATAAGTAGGAATGTCTCTAAAATGAAATTTCAAACAGAGAATAATTCTCAATTGTGCTTAAAAATATAAAACATATATATATTTTTTTTATCTCAGAGTGAAACTTCATTTTAACTGTGATTTACTTTTAATTAAAATAAAGATAAATACTACAACACTGAAAAAAATGTCACATAACCGATCGAATACTTAAATGGTATTCAATAATTTAAGCAATTATATTAATTCAAATGTTTTAACTAACTTTAAGAAGTGGAGTTTTAGTGGTTCTTAAAACCACATTGGAATTCCGTAACCGGTACGTACCGTTTCCTTTAAATGGTATAAAAACAAAAACAAATTATGGAATTCATCGACATGACAATTTTGTGAATTGTTTTTATTAGAGTATGGTTTCATAACCAGTACTCCCTGACCATTTGAGGTTCCATGAACTTGATTAATGGAGTCCATAATTAATGGAGTCCTTGATTAATGGAGTCGAGTCCCGGCGGTACCATGGATGTTTTTAGAGATTCAGAATCCCCTTTAAACCGCAGGTCCCTCTCTAACATGAACGTAGAGCGTTTCGGGGATAGTGTTACTCCGCGTCTGTAGCTTATCTTCAAGCTACATGCACCTCCTGCGTAGTGCTAAATGAGTAATGTCAGTGCAGCGCTTGCCTTAAGGCATCAAAGACAAAACTGTCTAAGTGTTTGCCGGCTGCATTAGAACAAAAAAAAAGTTAATGTAACATTACTTTTATTTTATTTCACTTATTGAAAAATATTATTTTAAGAAATATTGACAAAATGTCTTAAAACAGCATTAAAGAAACCTCATATTAGAACCTTGTCAAAACAAATAACTTTAATGGAAGCCCCGTCAAAGCCATTAAAACCTTTATTCTAAAAGAAGTTCTAACAAATAATACTGTTAAAAAATGAAACAAAACTACAGAAAAGCGATTTTTCTTTTTTTTTTTTTTTGACAAGACATATCAGAAGATACATAGACTGACTCAGCACGGTTTACCTGTTGTTTTGCTCCTCCAAATAAACTTCTTTTGTCTCCTAACAGAAAAAGTTCCAGATAAATTCCAATATAACAGCTGCATTGATTTCCAATTTCATCCGTGTCTGTGTTACTCGTCTCCGCACAAATTGCGATATGTTTGCCTTCGACTTTATTAATATCGGCTTTTTGTAAAACAGCACAGTCTGTAATTTTGTCTGGCGGGGATTGAAAAAGTCTTTTCGCTTGTATATATTTTTTAACTCTAGGATTTGATAATTAAACAGATGTCAGTTTTCTCACAGCCTAATACATTTTCTGACTGAATTATTAAATAGACAATGGTATGTTTCGGATTTGGTATGGTATTTTGTTAACTTGCAACAAAAAAAATTATTGTTTTCCGCAGTTATAACAGTTTAAAAATATTTAATGGTAGTCGAAATTGATTATCTTTTAAAATAGTTAATGTTTCATATAACTATTTTAAATGATAGAATTTCATGAAAAAGTTTAAAATGATAATTTAAAATGATAGTTCTGATTTTTAAGTATATAATGCCCGACTCGGGGCTCAGTGGTAACGTGCGCCGCTGGTGAGCATTAGGGGGAGGTTTAATCCACTGGCGTCTTTGTTGTAAACACAGTTTCAAAAAAACGAGCAACAATGATGGCGTTTAGGATCTTCAGCATTTTGCCTCGTCAGTCCCACTACCAGATGGGAGTTTTCCGGGTTTTCTCCTATACGATACCCAAATTCGGGGTAGTTTCTACTCAGAGTTCTCCTGGAAAGTACTGCCCTCCTTCTTCAGACTTCTACCTATGGGTATTCCATCTCAACAGAAGTTGCAACCTTTTCTCTCCTTCCATGAGGGTACGACAACAACAACAACAACATTATTTTACTTGACTAGAAAAAAAACACGTGTATTGATATTGAATCTTTTTTTTTTGTGTATATTATTTTTATTATAACATTACCTTTATTTTATTACACTTATTGAAAAATATTATTTTAAGAAATATTGACAAAATGTCTTAAAACAGCTTTAAAGAAACCTCGTATCAGAACCTTGTCAAAACTAACAACTTTAATGGAAACCTTGTCAAAGCCATTAAAGCTTTATTCTAAAGGAAACTCCAAACAAATAATACTGTTAAAAAAATCAAACAAAACCAAAGAAAAGCATTTTTTTTTCTTTTTTTTGCTGACGAGACAAATCAGAAGATACATAGACTGACTCAGCACGGCTTACCTGTTGTTTTGCTCCTCCAAATAAACTTCTTTTGTCTTCTAACAGAAAAAGTTCCAGATAAATTCCAATAAAACAGCTGCATTGATTTCCAATTTCATCCCTGTCTGTGTTACTCGTTTCCGCACAAATTGCGATATGTTTGCCTTCGACTTTATTAATATCGACTTTATTAAAACAGCACAGTCTGTAATTTTGTCTGACGGGGATTGAAAAAGTCTTTTCGCTTCTATATTTTTATTTATTTATTTTCTTTTTGAACTTTAGGATTTGATAATTAAACAGATGGCAGTTTTCTCACAGCATAATATATTTTACTGAACTGGATTATTAAACAGACAATGGTGTGTTTCGAAATTTTTTTCAATTCCTACTATTAGTTTACACTCTCCCTAAATATATTTATATATCTTGTTAAAAATTTCAATCGTTAATAAAATGCTTTTTATTCATCTACTCAAGTTCAAATTCATTTTTTTTTTGAACTTGTAGTGGATGACACTGGATGTTAATACAGTTTTTTCATATATCAATTCAGTAATAAAATTTAATTAATTAATTTTAGTTTTATACGGGAGAAAAAAATTCAACAGGCAGTAGCTGAATTGGTAAAATGTAAGGATTTCAGTATTTTTCAGTAAGGGGAAGAATGCGAGTTCAATTCTTGCGAAAATAAATAACTTTTTGATAAATTTTTGCTTTCAGTAGACGTTTTATCCGTTTGTTTATTTAAACGTTTCTTATTAGATATTTGTTTATTTAGACGTTTTTGTTTTATTTTTGATTTGCGAGAGCGAGTTAGCAGTTGTGGCTTAGTGGTTAGAATGAAGGAGTTTTCTCAAAAAATAAAATTGAAGAAATTTTATTTTTCTTTGTTGACCTAAGTGGGAATTGACTTAATTTTTTTAAATATTTTACTTGTTTTTGTTAACTTGCAACAAAAGGAAATATTGTTTTCTGTGTGATTTGTTTCATATAACAGTTTAAAATTATTTAGTGATAATCGAAATTGATTATCATTTAAAATAGTTAATGTTTCATGTAACTATTTTAAAAGATAATCAATTTCATATATTTGTTTAAAATTCTGATTTAAAATGAAAATTCTGATTTTTACGTATATAATGCCCGAGTCGTAGCTCAATGGTAACGTGCGCCACTGGTAAGCATTAAACTAAGGTTAAATCCTCTGGCTGCTTTGTTGTAGATCCTGTTTCAAAAACGAGGAGCCTCGATGGCACTTGTGATGCTCAGCATCTTGCCTCATGAGTCGGACTACCTGGTGTGATTTTTCGGTTTTTTTCCAATATGATACACAAATGCCGGGTAATTCCCCCTAAAAATCCTCCTGGAAAACACTGCTCTTCTTCAGAGACACGGAACCAAGTGATACTTCTACCTCCATCACAACAAAGCTGCCCCCTCCCTTTCCCTCCTTTAAGGAGATCACACGGGTCTTGGACTCGGTCTAGAGGCAGGGCCAGGGCGGGATAAGGTGGGATAAGGAAAAAAACAGTATTATCAATAGTTAATTTCTTATAGAAATAAAAAAAAAAATGCGATTGTACTCAAAATTAAATTTTTTTTAATTTTGGATTTCTCCCATATGATATGCAAATGCGGGATAGTTTCCCCAAAAACCTGCTGGAAGGTGCTCCCTTCTTTTTCAGCGACTCGGAGTCAAATCAGACTTCTACCTACGGGTGCTCCATCACAACAGAAACTGCTCCCTTTCCCTTCAACCATGAGTAGAATTCTCATGAGGTGTCCGTCCCACGCTGCAGGACACTGAGGATTATTCACTACAACAAAAAATATAATTTTTTATAATTTTGAGGTAGAAAAAAATGTTAAAAAATGTTATTTCTTTAATACTTTTTATGTTATTTATATATTATTTTTCAAACTTTTCACAGTATATGTCTATTTTTATATTAAAAATGTGATTAAATGTGTGATTTTACAATGTTTTAAAATCTTATTTTTTTCTTTCACATAACTGCAAAGCTCAACGCACAATTTTTTTATCTGATTTATTTAACAATTAAAATTTTATGACTGCTTTATAATTATTGGGAAAGTTAACGTGTTAATTTTTTTAATAAAATATAAAAAAGTTTTAAACTATATATTTTTTAGTTGAAAATAATTGAACTTTAACAGACAAACAAAAATTCTCTTCGTTATGACACAAAACATTTAGTTAAACATAGAAAAATAAAGTATTTTCTTGAATATAGTTTATGATGATAAAATTTTCTATAGCACTGGGATAACATTTTATACTTTGTTTAATACGATGCAACATTAACAGTATTTTAGTAACCATATCTATTGGTATTAACACATTTTTTAGAAAGCATGAGAAAATATGTACTTATTTTCAGTATATATATATTTTTTTAGCAAAACAATAATAACCACATGCAAGGAAGCTAATTCAAAATTTTATAAAGCTTATAGATAAAAATTGTAGTCAAGACAATTATAAAGAGAAAAAAAAAAAATTGAAGTGAAATTTTTTTATTGGGTGAATTGAATACTAATATTTTATTACATAAAATATATTTGAATTATTATTAAAAATATCACCACTTTTGTAGAGCCCCACTTTTGTAATTATGTACAAAGGTCATTTGTTTAAGTTTTTAATAATATATATGTAATCCAAACATTTTCAATCTGTTTATATATGATTGCAACATACAAAGAATTTGATTACAATAAATATTATATAATTCTTAATACTACTACTGATACTTTTATTACATGTGAATTGATATATTTTTGATAATGTAGATGTTTTTTGCATAATTGTTTCATTTCATTAAATGAATTGAATAATGTCTATGAAGAAAGTGTTTATGATACACATTGTAAAAATTTAACACCTTTCAAATATTTTTCAGCGGACGAAGTTGGTCTAACTCCTGACTCATCACCAGAGTAAGTAAACTTAACACTTTTTCATCAATGATTACACTAAACCATTAATGATTAAGACTATTTCAATGATTACACTAATTCATCAATGATCAACACTGATTCATCAATGATCAAACTAATTCATCAATGATTACACTAATCCATCAATGATTAACACTAATCCATCAATGTTTAACACTAATTAATCAATGATTAACATTAATTCATCAATGATTAATACTAATTAATCAACAATTAACCTAATTCATCAAGGAATAACACAAATGCGGCAATGATTACACTAATTAATCAATGATTATTGCTAATTCATCAATGATTAACACTAATTCATCAATTATTACACTAATTCATCAATTATTACACTAATTCATCAATTATTACACTTTCATCAATGATAAGCACTAGTTAATTAACGATTAACACTAATTCTTCAATGATTAATGCTAATTCATCAATAATTAATGCTAATTCATCAATGATTAATGATAATTCATCAATGATTAATGCTAATTCATCAATCATTATTACTAATTCATCAAGGATAAACACTAATTCATCAATGATTAATACTTCATCATTAATTACACTAATTCATCCCTGATTAAACTAATCAATTAACAATTAACACTAATTAACTTAACTTATTTCATTACATTTTTTTGATAAATAAATATTTTATCCTTTTACGACAGAATTAAATGACTTTCATGAATTCATATTGTAAATTAACTATTCTATTCTAAACAAAAATTCGAGTCGAAAAAATGACCTTTATGCATTGAAAATTATTTATTTATAAAACTTTTCAAATGCAAAATTCTAAATTATTTAATATTTTTTATAAACTTTTATCAATCTTGAAGCTTTTTTTAATTCCTATGTAAAAAAAATTCATACTTGTTTAATCGGTTTAAATAAGCATTCATTCCAGTAATTAGTAATTAAATGAATATCATTCCCAAAATACAATTGCAAACTAAATAAAAAAAAACAAATGAGTTAGTTAAAAAGTCAAAGATTAACTAAAAAAAAAAGAAATAAAAGCGGATATGAATTCAGAAATAATCTCCTAGCAATGGGACGTCACTAACGATGCCTAATCTCTTCTTTCCTCGAAGGCTGACAAAAAGATCTTGGTTTGGCAGTCTGATGACGTCAGAGAGAGATGAGACCTACGTCATTCTAGTCAAGGACCGCCCCCTCAGCTCAGTCAAAGGCGATTTGATACATGCCTTTCTATCGGTACAGTTCAATCTCGTTACTATTAATACTGAATCAAGTAAAGTAAATGTCTTTTTTTTTTTTACTGCATCACATCTCAATCTATTTTTATTTCTCTTCTCATTGTCTATTTAGACTTGAAATGGCAAACTGTAAATTATTTTATGTCTTTTTATATACTCGTATATTTTCAGATAATTTTTTATGTTCCATTTTTATTATTATTTGATTCATTATTTGATATTCGCAATTTACTAAATTTAGAAGTTTGTCAAGTCATCAAAAACTTTTTTGAATTGATATAATATTCTTTTGTTGTGTTATTAATATTTTGTTGAGAAAAGTAAGAGTTGTTGGTATATTATGTGTAATTAAAATGTTTCTAACTTCAGATGTATTTCATATTTCAGTTTTCTCGTGTTTAATAAATTCTAATGTTGAAAAAAAGATATATTCAAATGGTAGTGTGAGTCCATATGTTTGGCATATTTTTATCTTTAATTTCACTTTGATATCATTAGATTTTATGAATAACCATGTATTTTTTATAATGCAAAGAGACATAAATATATCTTTTATGTTTATGACGGTTTTAAGTGAATAAGTTGCTAGAAATATAAAAGCCCCTTTTACACTGAAGTGACAAAAGTCATGGGATACCTCTTAATATCGTGTCGGCCCT
Source organism: Caerostris extrusa (assembly GCA_021605095.1). Lineage (NCBI taxonomy): Eukaryota > Metazoa > Arthropoda > Arachnida > Araneae > Araneidae > Caerostris > Caerostris extrusa. The sequence continues at coordinate 103,730 of BPLR01008000.1, read as the reverse complement.
CCTTTCGCCCGGCAGTGCAGTAACTCGGCGTGGCATGGACTCAACAAGTCGTTGGAAGTCTTCTGCAGGAATATTGAGCCCCTGCTGTCTCGATAGACGTCCATAATTGTGAAAGCGTTGATGGTGCAGGATTTTGGGCACGAACAGACCTCTCGATGATGTCCCATAAATGTTCGATGGGATTCAAGTCAGGCGATCTAGGTGGCCAGATCATTCGTTGGAATTGTCCAGAATGTTCTTCAATTGCGAACAGTTGTGGCCCGGTGACATGGCGCATTGTCATCCATAAAAATCCATCGTTGTTTGGGTACATGAAGTCCATGAATGGCTGCAAGTGATCTCCAAGTAGCTGAACATAAGCATTTCCAGTCAATGTTCGGTCCAGTCGCACCAGAGGACCAAGTCCATGCCATGAAAAACAGCCCACACCATTAGCGGAGCCACCACCAGCTTGAACAGTGCCTTGCTGACAGTTTGGGTCCATGGCTTCGTGGGGTCTGCGCCACACTCGAACCCTACCATCAGCTCTTACCAACTGAAATCGTGACTCATCGGACCAGGCCACGGTTTTCCATTCATCTAGGGACCAACCGATATGCTCACGTGCCCACGAGAGTCGCTGCAAGCGATGTCGTTCTGTCAGTAAAGGCGCTCGAGTCGGTCTTCTGCTGGAACAGCCCAAGAAAGCCAAATTTCTCGGCAAAGTTCTAACAGACAAGTCCCTTGTACGTCCCACATTGATTTCTGCGGTTATTTGACGCAATGTTGCTTGTCTGTTAGAATTTACGACTCTTTGCAGACGTCGCCGGTCTCGGTCGTTAAGTGCAGGCGGTCGATCACTACGCTGTCCATGGTGGGATGTTCTGCCTGAAATTTCATACTCTCGGCACACTCTTGACACAGTGGATCTGGGAATGTTGAATTCCCTAACGATTTCCGAAATGGCATGACTCATGCGTCTAGCTCCAACTAACATTCCGCGTTCAAAGTCTGTTAATTCCCGTCCCAAATATACACTGGAACACACAGGCGGAAGTAATGTACGCCCGCTATACGGAATTGTGTGTCAGAAAAGTGAATTGGGCAGCATAAGCCTTCATTACTCGCAGCAAAAATAGCAAAAAAAAAAAAAAGGATGGAGTTGTAAAGCAAATCTGAGATGTCTGACACGCATAAATGTACAGAGCTGCTATTGAAAATGAGCGAGCAGTTTGCTTTTTGTATTATGAAAGATTTCCAAACCAACTACATCCCCCTGAATTAAATAATGGTGTGTTTGGGTCGAATATTGTGTGAAGTTGGATCTTTCACAATGAACACTCATTATTTTTTTTCTTTCTAATGCAGCTGGCAAACACAGACAGCTTGGTCTTAGTGTCTGTACTGACGTACTCACTTTGTATTACCCAGGGGGCGCGTGTAACGTGAAGATAAGCCACGGACGCGGAGTAACAATGCCTACGCAACGCTCTACGATCCTATTAGGTGGAGGCCGGGCGTCGTAAACAGCATTCTCCTGCAGCTCGGTATGTTGTTGATGTTCCCGACGGCTGCAAAGGGATTTTGGGTGGCTATTCCAGGGTCACTGGTCGGTTTCGGTTGCTTCTTAGTCAGGTGCTTTGGTGGGAGTTGGAAACCCTCACCATCAGCTGGTCGTTTATACTTCCTGGTATCGTTCGGGTGCATGGTGGATGCCGCCAAAGGTAGAGTCCAAAATCGGCAACGCCAGTGCACTAGCAGATGCTAGTAGTTCGCGAGCAATTTGTGCACGTTTGCACCTATCCTCAATCTCTTGTAGTGAGGGAATTTGGAATAACGCTATTCCAAATTCGTACTTAAGGGTGTCCATTCTTTTGTACAATCCTGCCTCTGCGTGGAGTTGAGTGGCTTCCTGGCTATCAGGCTTAGCTTTGGCAATTTGTGCTGCCGTGGTCATCAGCTGCTGCTTGAGGGGGAGAAGCCTTCCGCAGCATTGCTTGAGTTGATAGGACGAACTCGTTCGTTAGTTCTTTGATGGGCAAAGTCGGTGCATAAACACTTGTTTAATTGCTGGTCATTGTCCAGATTCATGTTGGTCGCTACGTCGGGGCTGTCGGAAAAAAAAACATATTCAATCGAATAGGAGGCGGAGGGTCCTCTTCTAAATTACCAGCGGAAGTCTGGCTCATCGTGAAAACGATAACTCACAGTACTCAAAAAAAATATTCCAAAGTGGAAAAAAACAACAACGCAAACAAGCAAAGTCGCAAAACGATTTTAGACGGGAGCAATTGAGAAGCACGTCCTCACTGTTCAGAATCTAAAACCGGCTACGGTGAGAAATGGCTCTTAATATATGATCAATTCTTATGTGTATATCAAACGGACATGTTTTGTTACTTTCAACATCAATTAAACCGGCCTTGTCTTTGAAACAATAAATCTATGATATGCATGACCTTCGACGAACTCGTTGGCATGGATAAAAAGAAATGTAACGAAAATCCACACTGTCCTCACTGGTTTCCATGAAATGGAAAACAGAATGTTTCGTGCAATTGAGCTACGGAGGATAATTGTTGATGGTGCTCCCCACGATGTACTTCTTATTTATGTGGTAACGATGGTTTGTTTTTACACTGAAGATAACGATACACGCCTGCCTAATAAAGTTCTTGACATTCCTCCATTTTCAATGATTTCAGACATTCCGTGCTAGAGATTACAGTCAACGAATGGATTTTACTCATTAATTTTTCTAACATAGTCACACAACCCGATTTCCATCCTCTCTGATGAACATTTTCATAAAGAAGATATTATTAACGATCGTAACTGGCATACTTGGGCCAATGAAACTCTATGTGTGATGCGTAATAACAGTTCAGCTTAAATGTACGGACCGGTATCGTTGGAGATATAGTTTGAGTAATTCTTATCTTCTTCTGTTACGATAAGATGGCTACATTTTTCAGATATTTTTGAAGTATATTTTACCCAATTTATTACACAAAGTTTCTGCATCTTTTCGACAATGAATGTAGTTTTGACACGATGAGTGGCCCTCAATAAGAGTGTATGATCATTATTATGTTCTAGAAAATCTGAATCCATCTTGCCTTTTCCTGAGCTATTGATTGTCAGGCACGTGTAATGCATAGAAAAAGTTTATAGTATTATTTAAACAATATACTTGACAATACAAAAACAATCATACTTGAAATGTACAACATATTTTCTTTGTTGACATCTGTTGATGGCATTAATTGCTATCTTGACCTTTACTTAGATGATTTTTTTAAAAAGGAGATACATTTACGATGATTACATTTTATTCATTATATATCAACAGAAATTTACTCAGTCAAACATTTTTAGAAAACTAATAAACAAGAAACATAAAAAATAATAATTTAAAAGTTAATGTTAAATCATAAATATAAGATTTCATACATTTCAAAACATATTATTATTTTTTTTAATTTTCAAAGTTGTAGTGAGTTTGTACACTAATTTAGTAATCTTGGATTGTCTTTTATACCATTTTTTAAGATAGTGATATTTAATCTAAAATAAAAATATTTACAATGCAAAGTTTCTCTATTAAACTGCATGAATGGCATGTAGGCTGGTAATGAGATTGATATTATTGATTGTTATATTGATGTTATTTATTGTTATATTGATGTTATTATTGTTATTATTGATTGTTTATTATATAGGCAATCACAACTTCTACAAATTGAGGGTACATTGAATAGCACAGTTACATCTAAAATGACGTAGAAGCTGTAGTATATTCTTCCTTCAACACACTTCTGGTGCCGTATTGCAACAAAACAACCTCAGATCATACGTTACAAAAATATCCAAATCTTCTCAGCATAACAGATAAACCTTCTTATTTAACCCATCTGTTTATCAAATATATTAATTAACGTTAATTGAACGCGAATAAAGTATGGTCACTTTTCACCTAATCCAGTACTGTTTTCCAATGGCCGCAGCCAACAAAATATGGATTTGGATATAAGCTGGCGATAATCAAAAAACACATCAAAGGTTTGATTCGAGGGCCAGAATATTTAGAAGATTGCAGTTTGTAGTGAGAAACTGATATGCGCCGTTGAAGGCTGTATACAAAAGTAATTTTATTTTATTTACACTACATACCAATGGGCAATTTTTTTTTGTTGTTGAATGGTAATGATAATCAAATGTAATTTTGTAATGGTAATCACCAAGAACATGTTGTTATGAAAACAAATTTTAGGAAATTTTGCAGTTATTCTCAGCTGCAAAATCCATTATGGAAGAGTGAGCTACGATATTTATAGCTTTTTAAAATCATATTGAAAGACAAGATGACAAAACAATAGGTCATTCTGAAGCAAACTTTCAACTAAACCCAAAGCTGTCGTAAACAGCAGTGTGAAATAGAACTGTTGATAAAGGGTAAATTCAACTATTTAGAGCTATTGTAATTTCCAAATGAAATATTTCAGCAGACATTTTCCTTTTGTTGCTATCTGATAATTTCCTAATCTCATGTTTAAATGTAGTAAAATTATTCTTTGGACAATAGGAGTGTGTGATTTGAACAGCAGTTAACTTGCATTTCTTTCTTCAGATCGCGGACCTGAGCCACAGTGTGCTGACGCCGATGTCTTTCCGGGTGGAGTACAGGAGGCCGGGAGGACCCAGTATGTTCCAAAGGAATGTTCGGTTCCACGCGGACATAACATCGGCCGCCGGACCCCAGGATATCAACTCGGTTGGGAGCCCCGGGGTCTACTGCATCAGTTTCACCCTCCTCAGGTGGGTGGCATGCATTTTTTTGTTGTTATTAAACAATTCATGTTCTAAAATATCATGAACGTCTCCAATAACATTTACTTAAGCATGAGGCAAAATGTTTGGCATGAAATGAAAAGCATTGAACGATTTCAAATTGTGTTTGAATTGGTGTCAATATCAAATTTTTATTATTGAAATAGCTTTGTAATTATTAACAAAATGACTAACATCTTACTTTATCACTGTCACATAGGTAACTTGTAATAAATGCATTAACATTAATTAGTATTGACTTCACGTTAAGTAGCATTGAGCTTTATCTCAATTGCAATCTCTTTGAGATGAATTATAGAAGCAATGGATTAGCATCTGGCCAAAAAAAAAATAAAACTATATCCACTACAGAACTAGATTTTCTTTCTGTAAAAATATATATATATTGTATCAATTTAATACCAGCCCTTTATTCAGGCTCTGTAATTGTCACGAAAAGAAAGGTGCGGTCTATAAGAGTAATTGTTTTGCTCTGTGCACTGCTCGAATTCAAGGAATGGCTGAAAGGCAAAAGCACGAGTTAGGTTGATAGATTGTTTCATCGACTAGTTCTATTTTGTATATTTAACTATTTTATCTTCATTGTACTTTTTATTTTAGTTATTTTCTATTCATTACTTTCAAGCACATAAAAAATCAAATAATATATAGTTAACCGTTGAAACGAAATTGCACAAACAATGGCTCATTCCATCTCCATTGATATCAACAACATGCATAGTCTATGAATTAATGATGACTGACTAACTAACTAACTCCTCGTACTACAGGTCAATGTTTCTGACCATGACCGTCTGCCATAATATTAAGAATTTATATAATAGGAAGAAGAGTCATAATAATAAAAAAGTAGAGACATAATAAGAAGAAGAAGAACCATAATAATAAGAAGAAGAACCATAATAAAAACCATAATAATAATAATAAAAGGCCATAAAATAAGGAACAAATACAATATTCAAAACTACGCAATCCAATTATTCTGTTACTATATTTCTTTTTCATTGGCACAACAGCCCCATGGTGGGCCATGGCCGTCTACCTAGTGGCAGATTACGATACAGGAGATGTTTTTTTATGCTGTAAGGTGGTCAGCCCTACACCCAACATTCTACTGTCATATTAGACAGGGACTTTTGGTTCAAAGTGGATTCCGAACTACTATAAACAAACCCTGGCACCGAGAGCCATAGCACTATATCAATGATGACTAAAAAGTTTTAATTGTCCCAATAGTACTTTATATCCTATGTAATAACTATTATCTATATAGGTTCTTGTGCCTTACTTTTGTTCCTTTTCTCGCAGGTCCCCTGCGAAGGTTCAAGCGCATCTGCGAGCACATCCAGGCTCAGATTCTGGGGCGGCGACCCAACACCTCCCCCCGCATCTCCAGGCGCTCCACCAACGAGATGAGCGACAGCTCCTCCTGCGGATCGGAGACCCTCTCGCCCACCCTCAGGGTGTCGGACGACCTGTCGGTGGGGGCGCGAAATGCCGGACAGACCTCCACCGCCCTCGCGCGGTGCAAGAGTGAAGGACCAGTCCGACCTGTTCGACAACCCTCCGCCCTCGCACCACAAGACCGTGTCGGTGGGCCAGGAGAAAGGGTCGGTGAGCAACGGACGCAGGTCGAACTACGCAGACAACAAGACTCGAGTATGATCTGGAGGGGTTTCGTAATTTGTGTTTCTCTCTTCTTGACTTCCTTTTAAATCGTTCGGCTGTGATACCCTGGGACTGGCACCACACGTTCCAATTCGGTTACTTTAGCAGTCTCAAAACTTTATTTCATCATCATTATTATAACATATACTTTTAAATGAATACATAACAGTTATGATTCTATTTTGAAGTTATTTTAAAAGTCAATAATTTAAAGGGAAAATTATTTGACTGTCCTTTTTAAGAAAATATTTATACTAAATTTTTTTTTATGGAAAACATGGTCACTATCATGATACTATCATGATATTTAAATTGAAGATGAAATGAATATTATTTGGTAAAAAATAAATTGCATTTTGCAAAATTATAAACATAATATGGAAAATGGAAAAAATAAAACACTAAATGATGATGATTAATGAATATTCCCGCAGCTGTAAAATACACGATAATTATAATAGTGAAAAGATGATATTATATCGCACGATATAATTATTAAATCAAAAAGGAAAAAGTTCTAAACAAAATATAGAGACTTGGTTATAATAAACTGCTTAAAACATCATGTAAAACGTATAACTTGTAAACAACAAACATCATCTAAACATAACATTAATTTCTATGTTAATTATAGATATCAATCTATAATAAAAACAAAATGCTCAAAAAAAACGCATAGAAAATTTAATTAAAAAATCTTACTGAATTAAACAAACTTTCACAAATTTTATTGATAATTTAAATTTTTTCGACTGAAGAAATGTTTATTTTTTTTACCATGGTCCTCATTTTTTTTCATAGTCATTTTTATTTTTCCGTGCCATAATTATATAATTTTCCTTTTCCATAACATAAGTATAATATTAACTCATCAAAATAAAATGTAGTAGACATTTATGGATTTCAATAATTAAAAAATTGCTATGTTTAAATAAGGTATAAATAAAGAGAATAGAACCAATTTTGAATTTATTTTAACAGCACATGATAATAATATCAACTAAGGGTATCGCGGCCAACAATTCCTGGACGGACTGAAGCATTGTAAAACGATGTACTGTGGCAAGCTACTGTGTTAATGATTTTATTCATTGTGGTCAGACTACATACACATCTCTATTACTTCCAAAGAATCTCACGTTCACATGTCTTTCGGGCTCTCACCAGCCACATCAAAAAAGCAAATGACTATTTCTGTTTTTGCTCGATTAGAAGGTGAAAAAAAGCATTCGAAAAATAAAAAAAATAACAAATCCGTCGTTCCAACAGCCATCTTGTTTTAGTTCTGCCAGACTTTTTGAACGAGCTTCGAAGCAGAGAATGATTCCATGGCTGTTGTTTGGTTGGTGATTTCGAACTATACTTTTGTGATTAGCGATAATAGCTTTGCATATTTTCTCAGAACTTTAAATTAACTCGTATTTTTGGAAGTATTTTGATTGATGGAAAGAGTCATTTGCTTTCATTGGGCCAGTGGTGTAAATCTTCAATGGTGTTAATCTGCTGAACTAACTTGAGATTGAGAATGATTGTATTGCTTTTTTTTGTACAGTATAGTTTGTATATTATATTTGCTTTGTGTATTTATTGCCTGTTGTAACATTTATTATGTTGTAATATATTGAACAACATTTTTGGTTTAATTTTTAAAATTTGAAAGTATGCGAATCTTTGAAATGGAAGATGTATACATTTTTGAGAATGTCTTATATTTATTGACAAATACTAAAAGTTTTAAAAATATAACTCTTAAGTTCTTCAAATTTTTTGAAGCACTTACACATTAGATTACCTATTTATTATTGCCTATTTGTAATATAGATATTTTTAATTAATGTTATTTTAAGTTCTAGAAAAAAAAAAGTATTCTAGTCAAAAGTTATTTATTGCTTCAAAATTATTTGAGAAATAATAATTTAATAATAATGAAAGTAATAACTTTTAACTGTTTTTTTAACGTTAGATTTAAAGTTCTTAGAAAAAGTATTGTATTGAAAAAGTTATTTATTGCTTCAAATAATAATTTGCGAAATAATAATTATAATAATAATCAAAAGAATAATTTTAATTGTTTAATTAATTAATTTTATTTCGAGTTCTAAGAAAAAAATATTCTAGTCAAAATGTTATTTATTCCTCGGAAGAAGAATTTGAGACATTTTTAATAGAAATGAAAAGTGCCATAATTTAGAAGATTTTGTTAAATTTCAAGTTCAATAAAATTAGTTAAAAATTTTTTGTTGCATTTTTTAAAAAACATTTTAAATGTAGCCAATAAATTTATTTTAGCCCTGCTCTAGCATTTCGATCTTAAATTTGAATGAGATTAAATCCTTTACGTTATGGTGCTAGTTTGTATTTTCATAGCAATTTAACATACATTATAACAAACTCATTACAATGTCTTTTCACCAACCTCAGATGCATACGACAATAAATATAAAAATATTTAAAACTTCGAATATCTTTCTTACCAATTATTAGCAAGCATAACATATCATTACTTCGATTATAACTTTTCATAAATTATCATTTTATGAACCAATTTTTGTGATAGCCCTTTTAATTGTAATAAATTTCATTATCATCATTATTACATCATTATTCTTATCAGTTGTAAATCAGTAGATTCACTTGGATTAGTAATCACCAAACAAAACCATGAAATATTTAAATGAATATCACATTTTCAACAATCTCCGTATACTGTCAAAATACATAAAATTTACTGGAATCGCAGTAAACATGGCATTCTTTTCATTTTCATCATTATATCATTGTCATTTTGTCCTTAAATATCACAACGATTAAATAAACAGGATACAATGCTTTAATCTAGCGTTTCAAAGATTTCAGTGTTATGAAGATTTATATGGACCATCATCAAATTTTCATATGAAAGGATATTTCAATATATACATTATTCATGCATTTATACACAGTAAAATAATTATGTGAGATATTAAAGATATTTGTTTAAAAATGGAGCATGATGCAAGCACTTTAATCTAACAATATTTCAACGATTTCAGTGTTTTGAAGATTTATATTTTATTTATAAGAATATAGGAGAGAAACACAATAACATAACTAATATTCATACTATTTAAGATGCATATAAAAAGAATTGATTTTCAATAGTTCAAACTTGTTATAAAAGTTATTGCCATTTCAATAAACCTTTTAAATGTATTTTTTTAAGCAATTTTTTGTAATAAATTTCTAAATTATTTTGTCAGGTTTTGTATTTTAATTTTAACTGTGTAAGAAAGGTTAAGTAAAAAAATATATTATAATTTATTAGTTATTTCACTTTAAAGTAATTAATATCAAGAAAAATAAAATATTGGAGCCTGCGCTGTAAGATATTACGTCATGTGTTCAAAAATTAGAATTCGAATGATGAAAATTATACTTAGCTTATTTCATATATTTTTTAAATTAATGCTTGCATTCTATCTGCAATCACTCTGTGTTGATGTAAACAAACCAAATATTTAACTTTTATTTCATTATTGTGAAAAATAATTGTTATTCATTCATGAAGCAGCGATCAGTGTGTCATCATTTTCAATTTTTTGCACAGCCAAACATTCGATCTACTTATAGAATAGACTTTTCTTCAAATATTTGAAATAACTATATTTTTACAACATTATAATTTTCACTATAGTTGTGACGTAAACAAATTTTATTCTAGATTATAATATATTTTTCATCATTATTTCTTTGGTATCTATTATTGGTTTTTATTATTTTACGAATGGCAACGCATATAATTTTTAAAAGCAATTTTTAAGAATACTTATAGGAATATTTTTAGGTTATAATTCTTAGGAAAATTTTATATTTAATATAATTTGCTTTATTACTATGCCTCTGTATTATCTCCTTTTCATCTGAAATTTTTCGAATGGCAACACTTCTGAATTTTGAATAGAATCGTTTTTTAATTTTCCTTTTATTCATTTAATTCTTTATTCCTTTTTACTTATATTCACTATTTATTTTTTTATATACAATATTTCAAAAAATTTACTGCACTAATTGCAGAATTTTACCTTATTACTATAATCATCACTTCATTCAATCCAATAATTTAATGCTACTTTTTTATTATTTCAATCGTTTTTTTCTTTTTCTCTTTTTTTCATTTAATTCTTTATTATTCCCTATTTACTTATATTCACTTTTAATTTTGATAAAAAGCAATTTTTAAAAAAAATTTACTACTGATATTTTTTGCAAGAATTTCGTCTTATTCCTATAATCATCATTTCATTTCTTCATTAATTCTAGTGGTATTTTTTTATTATATCATTCTTTTTTTTCTTTTTGTATCCTTTTCATTTCATTCTTAGCTATTCCTTTTTACTGTTGATTACTTTTTTTATTTTAGGTTATAAAAACCAATTTTAAAAAAAAATTATTACAATATTTGCAGAATTTTATCTTATTCCTATAATCATCATTTCATTTCATTCCAATAATTCAGCGTTTTTTTTTTTTATGTCAATCATTTTTTCTTCTTTCTCATTTTTAATTCTTATTATTCCTTTTTTTTTTTACTTATATTCACTTATTACTTTTTTATAAAAAAGCAATTTTTTAAACATTTGCTACAATAACTGCTGAATTCTATCTTATTCCTACAATCCTCATTTCATTTTCAATAATACAATTTTATATTTTTCTTATTATGTCGATCGTTTTTTCTCTTCGTATCTTTTTTTTTTCCATTTAATTCATATATTATTCTTTTTACCTTTATTCACTTATTATTTTTCAATAAAAATTTTACAAAAATTTGCTGCATTATTTGCAGAATTTTATTTTTTCTATAATCGTCATTTCATTTCATTGCAATAATTCAGTGATTTTTTTTTGGTGGGAGGGAACTTGAGGAATAAAAGATTTTCTGAACGTTTTTAAGATAGTATAGTGAAGGTGGCAGCACATCGGATTCGAAATGTGATAGGGAGCCTGATCTTCTGTATTTTTTTCCTTTTATGCTTATTGAAGGCTGTGTTTATAACACAAAACGTTAAGGTATATCATTTCAATAGCTGTAAGTAGATCGGTTGTTGTGGCAGTGCTATTTCTATTCTATGTGTTACTGGAAGACCATCAGTTCATTCCGACGCATGCTAGGTGGACTATTGTGTGGTGAGGGCCCGACATAGCCTGTGTGTTCTTCTTGTATATGGTACATAATGTATATTTTTATTTATGGATATTTATGACCGTGTCATTTCAATGTTATTTTGTGGTTCGAGTGGCAACGGGGTTCTTCCCCGCACCATTCGCGACAGAATACCTATACCAGAACATGTTCACTGTTGATAGATTAAAAAGGAGAAAATACATGTTTCACCAAACCTCTTTTGTCTCAGTGTGTCTGTTTTATTTCTTTCACCCAATGTGACACTTATAATACATGAACTTTTTATATTAAAATATTAAATTTATTATTATTTTAATAAAAAGTAATAATATCAAGTTTTAATAATGAAAAGTAAAGTAATAATAGTAAGTTTTAATAGAATAATTAGTATTTTAATTATAATCTCAGAAATAAATGAGAGAATCGATGAAATACTACAAAAAACGCTAAAAAATAAATACTATAAATTTTTACATATAAATATTAAATATTTATTATAATTATATAATTATGTTATAGATTATTATAATTAAATTATTAATGTATTTAATTTTATAAAAATAAATACTTTAGGTCTTTTTGCCATTGCCAATATACAAATCATAATAATTGTACGTGATAAAACAATTGCCACTATTTGTATATTGAAGTGGCAACAATCGTAAATCAAAAGAATTTCATAATTGAAATTTGTTCTTTAAGAGGAAATTTAATTTACAAAAGAAAGTAAGAAGACAGAAGTGTGTAATGTATCTTAAAAGAACATATTTCGTAGTTTCTATTGTTTGTTTACTAAGAAGATTCTTTAATATGGTGTTGAATCACCCCAAGATAATCAAAATTACGGAGCACATATTTGAACATCCGACACAAATGGTATGTATTCTTTGAATTTTTGGTCACTTATTTGTGCAAGAAGCTTTTAAAGTTGCAAAAAGTGTTGATCTAAGAATTTCTTTTTTTCAGTTTTCAACCAAAGGTTGCTTATTTTCCGCTTTTAAGAACTTACAAAAGGAAAGTAAAACATGAAATAAATTTCGCATTGTAATATTATTCATCTAAAATTCTACAATATAAATATAACGAAAAAAGATATTTTGCCGGTCTTTTCCTGAATACTTATTTTAAACGTTTAAAATAAGTTGGATCTGTTACATAAAATTTAATCCACAAAGATCATTATGCAATATCCATAACTACTGGTTAGTATTTTGAAAATTAATATGGATATAAAAATGTTTTCTGCATTTAATTACGAAAAATCAGATGGAAATTATTATCTGTGTAAAAAATGGATGACTAAGTTGTTTGCATTCACTTTTTTTCTACATGAGAAAAATAAGCTTCAATCTATCTGACAATATTATAAATTAATTTAATTTTTTGTGACAAAAGCATAAAAGTGATTTGGTTTAGTGAAAAACATTAATTTATATTAAAAATTCATAAATTCTTTTTAAGAAAAATAGAATTTGTTATTAATATGAAATCTTTGTTTTAATATATTTTTACCAAACTTCTATACGATGCCTAAAAAACAAATAAGAAAATTTTTTTTAAAAAAATTTAATAAATGAGATTATTTTACTTAAATTTATAAACCTAAAAATACTTATTTTTATGGATTTTTAACATGCAGAAGGAATAATTTAAACTGCATGTTTTGGAATTAGATACAACTGTAGAGTTACAATTTTGATTTATAAAATATTTATTCCTACATTTAAATTGTGGTAATAGAGGTCATAATAATTTTTTTAGCGAAAACTGATTTTAAACTTTTTTAAGAAAATAAAAATTAACTTTGAAAATTATTTTAAAATGTTATCTTAAAATCGGTTTTTAAACGATCCTTAAAATTTTCTAATCATGAAAATTTTCGATTATAAAGAATTCATCAAAATATAGGTAGGAGTTGTCCATTTTAAATAAATGAATTGACTATTAAAATAGGTTTATTGAATTACTCGCCTAAGCGTTTTTGTATAATAAGACTACTGAAAAACTTTCTGGTCATACTTTTCTATTGAAATTAGCGTTATGAAAGAAAATGCGAAACGAAAAGGTAATTCAATTTCTTTAATTCAATTTTCTAAACTTGATTTTAAACACTAGATAAAACAGCAGTTCACAAATATTAAGCTTTAAAACCTAAATGAATTTTAAAATTTGAATTTTTCTGGCGCATTTTCTTTATTCTCGTATACGTTTTCCCATTTTTGCTCATTTATTATTTTTCATAAATAAAAAAATTAATTTAAAAGGTTTTTATTTATATTGTTTGAATCTTATTTTATAAACTGCTTCTCTATTTTTCTAAGATAGTTCTTTTAGTTTCTCATAAGAAACAGAAAACAATATATTTTACTATGTAAAGTGGTTAAAACATCACTCAACAAACGCAGAAATATAATAAATTTTTCTTTGATATATTTTTTATTTATCACTGTGAAAAGTCAATTTTTGATCATTTTAGTTCTAAATAAATATATCTAAGTAGCATCTAGCTCAACCCTTGAGTTCTAGTTAACGAAATCCTATATTATATCCTCCTTCTAACTATATCCTAAATTACTTTCTCTGAATTTTTTCAAAACTAGAGTATATCCGGTTAAGGAAAAATAATACCCGGTCTAATCTTTATTTTAACATAAAACACTCAATTATATTGAAGGGGAAGTATTTTTAAAAGGAAGCATTTTTATAAAAAAAAAAAAAGTTAAAAGTTTCTTCAATTTATTTAATGCAACCAAGTAAAATGGACAAATATTTTTGCAACAACTTTTCATAAATATAAATTATTAATTATTCCATTATGTCACGATATAAATTTTTCTTCAATAGTCTTCATCGTCCGTCTGTTAACTGATGTAAGAAATTTGCTCCTGAAAGACATAATAAAATCAACAAATTAATCAAAATTTTATTCATGATTAAACACCTTTTTAAAAAGAATTTTATAAAAAAGAGACAGTAATTTTTTATTTTTTACGTAGAATACATTCTTTATATATGGTTTTGGATGTATAATTGATAGGTTAAACTGGTGGTCTGCTTTGACCTTCTGAAGTTGAAGAGAGCTCTGTTAGTCATCCAATAAGCAAAGCAAACCAAACTGCAAGTTGGCATGCCTTTGCAAGGTTAGGCACGACAAATGTGCAGGTTGAAGTTCTATTGTGTTTAAAATAACTTCTATAGATTTTAAATGCGATTTAATGTTAAAATGAGGTTTTTAAATTTTAATTATCTTTATTTCAAATTGAAGTGACATCAAAACGCATTTTTTAAGCCATGGTATCACATTTTCTGTGATGCCTCTGCTTTGCCATCAACAAATGAGTTATTGCCACGACATGTACTGCATTTTTGTGTCGCTTGTATTTTTACATATACAAGGCATATATATTTCAAAAGACAATACTTACTGAAGTCGATAATTATTTGTTGAGATTTATTAGTAATCTAATATTGTTTAAGTTAGAAATTGAACAATATTTACATCAATAAAAAAAAAGGAAATATGTTGTAATTAATCTCGTTTATTCTGTTCCTCCATACTTTTATCTGTGATCAGACTTCACTAACCCCATATTATAATTAATGAAACTTGGAAAAAAACAGCAAAATCTGTAGAAGGTAGTTCATCTGGTAATTTATTACAATAATACAAAAGATATATCTAGTACGCTTGATTGAAAAAAAAGGTTTAGCTTAATTTATTAGCCTATGTGCAGAAAAGTTACAATCGTTTGGACGAAATTCTAACTTCCTACAATAAATTTTTCTGCCAATTTTCACAGAAATTTGTGTAACATTTTAAGATTCATGACTTTTCATACAACTATTTGCTTATTTTTGTGTTAAAACAACCCAGAAGCTGAGAAATTTCAATTTCTGCATTCTTATCTCTACCATTTAATATTCATGACTACATTTTTTTCCGTATTTAAGCTAATAAGTGCGATAAACTTTTCACTCAAGATTCACCTAGATTCACTTAATAAACTACCATCCTGATTATTTTTGCTTAGATATTCTGCATTTAGCCTTAAGTGTCTAGTGTAGACTTATTTCTCTAATGCTTGCCTTGAGTTGCCTGTTGAGCTTCCTGAGGAATTCCATCTTCTCTTCGTGTCTGACCTGTCTCATGTCGATGGACTGCTGTCGGAGTTTCTCTTCCGCTTCGATCTCGGCTGTCAGGTTCTTGGTCATCTGCTCGGCGCGATTCACGTCCAACAGTAATTGCTTGTGCTGGAATGAGAGAAAAAAACGATATTCTCATACTAGACAGATTTTCTCACTCTGCTAACTCGATAATCCTATTTCCAAACTTTAAGACATAAAGAGCAAGTACTAGCTGCAATTTTCATTTTATCTTTATACGTTCATATTCTTCAAGTTGCCACATATTGCCATTTTAATTTTATTAAGCAATTTAGGTAGATTTTACAAAATATTTAGTACGTGGGAAGAACGATTAAAAATTTTAAACTTTTACTTCAATTTATATCAAGTGAAAATCCTTCAAAACTGAAACATAGAAATTTAGAGTTACACATTTCTAACTCATTCCTCCGTCGTTCGGGCACTCCGCTTCATTTATCTTAAAATGATGTGTATCTTATTTACTTTTTGTTAACATCACTGTCAATTATGTTACAAATGCATAAGTTCATATTATTATACAATAAGTAGTCAGAACCGCATATTGTAAATCCAAATTTATTTTTGTTTTCGAATAATAAGAAAAATATATTCACACGCCATTTTTACTGCCTGCTGATCACAAAAGAGAATTTAAAAAAATAATAAATCACACACACAAGTATAATAAGTAAACGAGGTTGACATATTCTTCTAGAATATTTATATGCATCTTATTGCATTTTGGAAATCATCGCGACTTGGTGAAATTTGTGGACTGGAATTAGATTTAAAATGATTGAAACTTAAATGTATTGTTAAAAGTGTGTGTACTTTTATTTCGACTTTCTGCTGCTCGAACTGCGCCTCGTTGGCTTTTCTAGATCCGTACTCCACCCCACAATCGTACAGCTTTTGGTAGGCGTCCATCGTCATGCGGAACTCGTCTCGCACTCGAAGTAACAGGGTACCCCTCTCGGCACACTGGATGGTGGACTGGCGGATTAATTCATCTAGGAACAAGAAAAATGGAAAGAAGTTACTTTTTATCTTTTTAGTAGCAACAAACCTACATTCATGTTTAAGAAAACTTCAACATTATGAAGGAGTTATCAGAAAAAAAAAAAAAAATCTATTCTATTTAAAACGTATTGCAGCATAAATAAAATTATTGCAATATCAAAACTATACAATGCATTATTGGTAGAAATAAATATTTTTGCGAAACCAATATGAGAAGAGAAGGAATTTCTTAGCAATGCGTATTGAATCAAATTATCGACGATTTGCCCATTTCCGAATATTTTATTTTTCTTACATCGTATATCGACTGCAGCAAAACAGCTTTCAGTTCATGATTGACTATATGTACTGACTTGGCTTCTTCAACATTTCTCGCAGCACTGCTTTGTACCTCTTGTAAGCCCTTCAAATGCACATTTCCTTTAGGGTGTATACTGGCATCATAATCCCGGAACTATAAAATGATCTTTGTCTTCATACATTTGTATTCTCTTTATTGTCCTTTACATCGTTGAAACAACATATCTCATTTGTTATCATGACAGATTGCTACGATTCCTTACCTTCAAATTTTTTGTCATTGTTTTCCCTCAGAATGGCAATTTTTCTTTACGTAATTTTAGAATAAATTTTGATTTGACCAACAACGTCTATTTTTCGTCATTTGCTTTTCCCCCTTAAGATATTTGTATTCCTTAACATTGCCAATTTTCTGATCCCAGTATTTGTCATTCACATTGTCCTGTGTCCCAGGTAAATAAGATCTTGGAGTCTAAGTCCAAAGGAAGCATCGGCTCTTATGTAGGCAATGCCTCATTTTGGCCTCCACTTCTGGTAGACGGGCGGTACATCTGCATTTTCGAGTGTGCCGTCTTATGGTTAACAACCTTTTATAACTTAAACTACTCAGAAATCAAATGCCGGGTAACTTCTAGGCATCTCACTAAGGATGGAATCGTTTAAATGGGCTATCGTGATAGTATATAGGTCTTTAACAACAGCATTATAAGAATATGTTGAGCTCATATCGTTGAGCTCATATCTGGCAGTGTTATTTTTTTTTTTAAAATTTTAACAGGATTTTAAATCTTCTATCATTTCATGAGTTCTCACACTAAAACCACGTACCATTTTAAAAGCCTTAGTTCATTACAGTTCGTCACTTTCTTAATCAGCATTGGTTATGAGAAATTTCAGAGGCGTCAATTAAAGCAAGGATAAGTTGGTTACGTTTAAAAAGATTTTTAAAGCTTCCATTTGAAGAAGTTAAGCTCACTGTTTTTATTACCACCTACAGTGCAAAAAGAATTATTCTGCATTAGTAGTGATTTAAAATTTGCGGTGAAAAAATCAATGGTTTCTTACGTGAAAACTAATCTTTCTAAGAAATAAAAATGGTTTTAAGTATGAAGAAAAAAAATCTCCGAATCCGTGCCAAATTGATTTTGTTCTCACAATACATTCATTTACTTCGGTACCAAAAGTTCCAGCTTAGAAATGTTCAGTTCTCACTTTTGAGTGTGTTGTGCTTTGCTGAACACTGAAAGTGGGTTAATTTTGACTATACAGTGGCATGCCTGCGGCGTACAAGCAAGCAAGCCTGAAGAAGAAAAATACCAAATTTGTTACCTTAACCTTAACAGTCGCGTACGATTATGCAAATCTGCAAACATAAACTGCACACATCTGAAAATTAGTTTTAAGAATATTTCCCAAGAGCTCTACAAAAATGACACACATTTCTTTTCAATATTAATTTTATACTTTCAGTTATTATATTTGTATAAACAAATGTCAACTTCAAATGTTGTACGCGCTTACTATAATTTTTTTCCAATTATTTACCATCAGTAGATCTAACACAACTTGATTAATGAAATCTCCTATACGCAAAAGAGCAGGATATGAATCAGTCTCAAAAGTCGACATATATCATCAAAAATGAAATTTTTTAAGTAATTACAAAAATCAAAAACTGCATTATTTTTTTATTGAAATGCAAATGTAAAAAAGAAACGTTTCAGACTAGTAAACGAAAAATAATTCATTTAATGAAAATCACATAACACAAGTGTAGTAGATATGTTTCAAAGGAAATAAAAAAATTAGCATAAATTGTACAATTGAAAGTAATTTAATATGGTGTAATTTGTCCTTGCCAATCAATGATGGCTTGTAATCTCCTTAGGTGTTGGAATAATAAGATTTTGTGTCGTATCTGACCACACTTACAACGAAGCGTTTTTCTTAAAGACTCTTTATCTCAGATACTGTATTTTCCAACTTTTCTTGTCGGTCTTAATTAACAAAGTTAAGCCACTTTCTTTGACTTGCTCTGGATATCAGTGATTAACAGATCAAAGGATTCTTCGAACTGTTTCTCCATTGTCGCCGCAATATATTCCATCAATTGAGTAGTGGGCAATTTTGGATTTAATCTAACTTATCATTGCGCGAGCATCTCGATTATTGAATATTCTTGGTCGTCTATTCCGGGGTTTTTAAAATATGTTTCGTAAATCCTATAGACCAACCTTATAGGTTGGATATAGTATTTTCTTTATAGTTTGGATATAAACCAACTTTTACCAGCAATTTTTACAATTTCAGCATAAGATTTTTGATTTATTCTTAATTTACAAAAGCCATTCTTCTCCACCAATTTAGCGGCCTGATAGCCAATTAGTAGCTCGCTAGTCTTTGGAACCACAGGCTTCAGGTTCTAATTCTGTCGGTGGCATGGATGTTTCGGAAGTGGAGTGGTTCGGAATCCACATTAAGCTGTAGGTCCTGGTCTAGTGTACACAAGTAGATCCTAGTGGGCACAAAATGACCGTAGAGCGACAAACCAAGCCTCCACCAATTTTCTGTCCTTGCACCATTTTAACTGGAACAACATAAATTGTTGAGAGCGTACTCAGGATCCCCATTTCAATAATGATGTGCAATGTTCTTTCTTCTTAATGATGAGTAAAAATCGTGTGATATACATAGAAACACCTCTTATTATCTTGTGGGAACACGATGTCCTGATTAGGGGTCCGTGACGTTATCCGAAAACGAGGGTCAAGCAAATAAAACTCCATTGCAAATTTTGGTGGAAAATGGTACTTTGGGCCATTAACTCTTGACAAGTTAATCCTTAGTAATTTTCTGGAGAATTTGGCCTTTGCTTGAAAATATTTGATTAACCATTCCCATAATAAATTAAATTGTTTTATTTTAGGTCGTTTTATGGGGAATTTTTTAAAACATTACATCTTTCTGAACAGTTTAGTTATCTATGACAACAAAGTGAAACATGTCCAAGCAAATTTGTTTACAAATTAAACCAGTCAATATCTTAATGATAGAGATTGTTATTGAAACTCTAGTTTTCAAATAGTCGAAGCTATTCAGTTCTTTTTAGAATCATAAACAGTAAATATCTTTTTAACTACTATCCTACGTTTATTAGTAGAATCATAAAAATTTCAATTTATTCACAAATGCCTACATGAATGATAAATTAATAAGAATATCAATCCATATCTTCTGCTATATATGCTGAAGAACCCATTAGAATGTGATTTTGCTTCTAAATTCAAGTTAAAAGTTTTGTTATTTTCATAATCTTTTACAGTTATTTCTAAACTTTTGAGATAGCTTGTTAGAAAACGACTTAGTCATGTATTGGTTCTTATTTTAAATAATTTTAATAATTTTTTAATAATTATTTAAATAAATAACGAATCATCTAGCAAAACATAAAATAATGTAATTATAGATATTTAAATTGTTTTAAATGATTTTTAATACTAATAGATTTGAAATTGAAATTTTTCTCCTTTTGTATAACGAATTTCATATCGTATAATAAGTAAAATTGAAAGTTATCAAAAATATTTTACGAAGACTGCTATTACTAATATTTTTACAACTTAATCTACAGCACTAACTGTTTCTTTTTTAAATCTCTGAACTCGTTTGATTTTTATCTGGCAAGCAATAAAAAATCAAGGCAAATTTAAATTTATTTTTATTTAAATAAACAAGAACTTTTGTAATAAATTTTTATAATAAAACTATATGAACAACTTATACCAATCGGTTTTTATAATAATACCCATATTTAATTGCTTAAAGTCACGATTGAAATTGTTTAATATATTAAACACTTTACCTCTGGAATTTTTTCAATACCTAATTTTATTGTTTACTGTTACTTGTCCTTAATATTTTACTAATAGGAATATATTTACCAAAAACTAGGCGATGCCAAATCATAACTTTTAGTTCTCAATGAAGGATCCATACGATTATCATATAAATAATTTATAGGAAAAAAAGCTCCGAATGTGTTACTATTGCTTGTATTAAGAGATAAATGAAGAAAAAATTATGTAACAACTTCAAGGCATTGCAGGTCATTTCTGTTCAGGTCCAGACTTTCTGTTTATCTTCTCATTTGTAACAATTAGATACGTTTTACCCAGGACTACCATCACACTTCAAGCAAATGCTAACGCAGTGCCTTTATTGCCAAAAGCCGACTAATTCCTCATAACTTTAAGAAGCCACTAATCACGGACGTCAACTGCCCTAGGAAGTTAACATCCGTTATTAGCAGACTCAGAACTAATCATTACAGAGGGATGAAGATTCTCCAACAGACAGGACCAGGGGCCCAACTGCACCATTTTCCTTACACCTAAGCATATTCTAGAGTGGCCAGCACTCACTCCCCATGTTTTTGCAATTGGGTACCCAAAATGGTGCCAATCGAGGTCAACTTAAGAAGAAGTCCTGTATAGTGAAGCGGCGTCATTGTGCCCCAACAACTTTCCTTAAGATATTCTTTTGACTTGATCTAACTTTTGATAATAATATTTTAAATCCACGGACACGATAACAACAACAAATACATGTTTTCTATTGATTGAGTATAATACTTTTTAAAATTTTGCTCAAGGAAATCAAACCATTTTGCATGAGGTCTTATTCTTGTAATAATCTCTAATTGTCAGTTTTTTCGGGGGGATTGGTATTGTTAAATGGTGAATATTCTGAATTATCAGGTACATTGTGCATCATTAATTTTAATTTTATTTTGTTGCTCATATCTAAATTAATGTTCTTATTTATAATGTTATAAAATATTTAGCACAGTAAAAATAAATGAATAGCTTTACTACAAAGAATTATTATTCTTTAAATAAATTTATTAACTGACCGATATTCACTATCTTACAACATTATAGGTATCATTAAGAACAGACTTGGTGTTAGCAGCATAAAATTTCAATTTAATCTGGTTTCTGAAGCAAAAATAGGACCTGTTTGATACAATCAATTGATAATTAATTCCAGGCAATAGCAAAACCCCACGTTGTACATTGGCAATATATCATTAAAATCTCTTTTCAATTCCCTCTATTAGCTCACACTCTCCCCTATATATATCTTGTTCAAATTTTCAATCGTTCATAAAATACTTCTTATTCATCCACTCAAGTTCAAATACATTTTTTTTGAACTTATAGTTGATAACACTTGATGCTAATACAGTATTTTCAAATATTCATTCATTCATTAAATTTAATTCATTAATTTTTAGTTTTTTTAGATTTAAGTTGCATATATCTACCAATAGATGGCGCCAGATAAACTTAAAAAATGAATGAAAATTATTTATAAAGGACTTTCTGAAATATAATGAAAAAAAAAAGTAGGAATTGACTTTAAAAATTTTTTTTATATTACTTGTTAAAAGCAAGTAGCAATGAGTTTTTTTATGAGTTAACCAATTATGTACAACAACCAAGATTTCCCAAAAGAAAATGAAAGAAATCAATAATAAATCTGTGAAAAATACATAGAAATGAAAATTACTTTAATTAAGAACATTTTTTACTAGTTGGTTTTGTAGAATGCAAACCGCGGGCACACTACCAAAAAAAAGCAAATCGTACAGTTCCCTCCTTATGGGACAGTATCCGGACATCTTGACTTGTCTCTCATTCAAGCAATCCTCAAACGCCTTGCTCAGTTCCATCACGTCGTCTCTGGAAGCTGCCTCTCGAGACAGTCTCTTCAGGTATAACATATTGCCCTTTCTTATTTTTCTATAAGATATTTAAAATATAATATCAAATTACTACTATCAGTAACAAATAAATAATAAAAACAATTACTATAAAAAAAAATTAAAAGTCAATTCCTTTTTTTTTTTCACTATATTGCAGAAAAATCCTTTACAAATACATTTGAAATTTTAATCTTGCATCTGGTGCCATCTATTATTAGATATATGTAACTTAAATCTAAAAAAAAAACTAAAATTAATTAATTAAATTTAATTACTGAATTAATATTTGAGTAAACTGTATTTACATCAAGTGTCATCCAAAAAATGTATGTGAATTTGAGTGGATGAATAAAAAGTATTTTATGAACAATTGAAAATTTGAACAAGATATATATAGGGTGAGTGTGAGCTAATAGAAGGAAATTGAAAAATAACAAAATATATAAAATCATTTAAAATATTCTGTACCTTATGTACAGAATAATGTTTTACTCTTCTAATAACTTATAAAATTCAATGATAATAATGAAAACGGAAATGTTCTCTCATATGCATAAAGTTTTATATCTCGCGCTGAAAATACATAAATTTTGTAAGATTTTTTAAGGATTCATGCAAGAAGTATTTGTCAAAAAATTATTTTTATGTCCAAGTGGCAACCGTTAAATATTATCATTTGCTGATAATACGTAAATCTTTTGGAAAAGATATTTTTAAAGAATCATGGGGGGGAATTTTTAAATACAGATCTGTAGAAAATTTATACTGATGGCCAAAACCGTTACAAAAGTGAAATTCAATGCAACAGTTACGACCAAAATTTTCATGAAAATTCTTAATTTGTTATACAAAAAATAAGGAAAAGAAGCTCTTCATTGTCTAAATTGATATATACGAAGCGTTAATAAAAAAGACGATTACAAGTAGATAAAATTCATATTGTGATTTTACGACATGTTTGGTAACAAAGTGTGCATTGAAAAATGTAGGAAAATATAGTTTTTCATACATATTTTCCCCTCCAAAATCATCTGATTGGAAGATATGAATAAATGAATTTATAAGTAAGGATAGGTAAATTCGTATCCCAGTAGTATCAGAATTAACTAGTATGAAAGAAGCTGGGCTTTTGAGTCCTTAGGAGGCTCAACAATTTCAGAAACGAAAAGATCAAGTGGTGATTTTGACAGTGTATGTGAACATCTCCCATCAGCAGTCAGAATACGGGGTGGAGTTTTCCAGAACTGTATACAAATACAAGACATTCAAAATTTCCCCATATGGCATCACTTATTAGTGAATATTTTTGTAGGATAACGGAAGACTAAATTCTGATGTACACTGGGTATTAAAATTGCTAGGTGACACACAAAAGTTCAGGAAATTTAAAATGTTCATGTGGGTAATATGCTAATAATTAATATTTCAATGTGGGATCGCAAATCAGTTGAGATTAACACCTAGTATCCATATAAGGGCAGCATTACAAAGCGGGTTTTTACGTACAAAATTCGCATTCGTATTTTAATTATGCATCTTGTTATGCATCATGTCAGAATAATCACTTAATCAGCATTATCTTAATTTTATCATGGCCTACCGAAATTGCAGTTTACCTTTCCAAGAAATGTCTACTTGTGTTGGTCGAACAAAACTTCTTGTGCTATCTCTGCGACCTTTAAGATTACGTACCTGTTGCCTGCATCATTTTGTAAGATAATAAACACATTACGTACTCTGAAGTAGAAACTTTGATTGTTTGCTGACTACAAGCGACGGCTCGATGTCTGCAGTCCTATTGATGCCAGGATGATAATTTCTAGAGGCAAACGCGTCTAAAGCGGTGTATTGAACGCAAAACATGGCGAACGGGAGCTTTGCCATACTGAGTTTTTTTTTTTTTATAGATGAAACCCGGTGCTAACAGTATTTGTGCTCTGTATCACCGAGAGGAACAACCCTTCCCAATATGCATTCCTCATCGTCATACAACCCAACACTTAGAGCAGGGATGGGCAAACCTTTTCGGTCGTGGGCCAAAAATCGAAGAAAAAAGTTTGGCGCGCCAAGATAAATTTTTCTAAAATTTTAAAAATATTTATAATATTAATAACCATTTATTATTACCGTAATATTTATAAAAATATTAACCAATAATATATATACTTTATTTTTGAAATATTTTACGAATAACCCAAACAAGCACTAGCTACGCTATACTTTTAATAATTTCACCACTATTCACAATGACGCTTGCTATAGGTCCACAATTTTTCCATACGCAATCAATAATATTGGAATTCGCTCCAAAAGAAAAGCCGCTGGCTGGAGCTTAAAATGCGCAGTATGACACATGTGAAGTCTAATTCACCTATATTGGATTCCCATATGTCTGCTCCCCGAGAAAGAGATTACACTTGTTGGCGCCAGTCTACAGCTATAACAAACAAAGAACTTCCGCTTTTAACACTTTACCAATTGAAACTGTACATGCTTGCTATTTCCGTCGATTTATGTTTCGTAGGAAAAAAATATAGAGAAAGTAAAAAGATCATCAGTCCTTTAAAAAAAAAAAAAAAAGGAAGAAAAATAATATTTAATCAAAGTAGAAAAGGAGAGGGATGTATAATATATAAATATATATTTCTTTTAATTTGCCTCGGACAGGCGAATTAAAAAATTCTATCCGCGGACCGGATAGCGCCTTCAGGAGGGCCGGAGCTGGCCCGCGGGCCGTGGTTTGCCCATCCCTGACTTAGAGTGAAGTAACAGGTTGTACTTCGATACTCCTCCCGTTTATCGATTGTTCGTACAACTGATGACTCTGACAGTCGCTATTAAATTTCATATGTGAAGACTTTGACTGTGCCTTAATTTTTGCCTCCACCTATTTGTCATCAAAACAGTGAATGTCCTCATGTTGCCCTTTCTGTCCTGACCTTACTCGAAGCAGAGAGTATTTGATCGATATCCTACCAATTGATGGATATCCTATATCCTTCGCCGGTTGAGAACTTTTGGTCAGTATTTGGAGAGAGACTGAAAGCAACCATTTGTCAATCAGTACGATTGAATAATCATAGTTAAAGTTCTATATTGTACTAAAAGTAAGAACCTGTAATTAAAAAAAGTGTGAAATTTAATGTAATAAAAATTTTTAAAAAGCAGAGTACGATTTTTCGGACGAGACTTTTCCCATTTCTTGTTAATTAGAAACAAGTAATATATAAAAAAAAAAAAATTAAAGTCAATTCCTATTTTTTGTTCACTATATTGCAGCAAGTCCTTTATAAATAATTTTCATTCGTTCTTTTAAGTTTATCTGGCACCCTCTATTGGTAGATATATGCAACTTAAATCTAAAAAAAAAAAACTAAAATTAATTAAATTTAATTACTGAATTAATATTTGAAAACCTGCATTAACATCAAGTGTCATCCACTACAAGTTCAAAAAAAAAAAAAAATGTGTTTAAACTTGAGTGGATGAGTCAAAAGTATTTTATGAACCATTGAAAATTTGAACAAGATATATATAGGGAGAGTGTGAGCTAATAGAAGAAACCGAAAAGAAATAAATAAAATTGGTATAATGAGCTCTGGCTAACAATCACTTACCAAAACTGAAGCATCTACTCTAAAGCATTTAGAATGATTATTGTAGCATAGAGTATAAAAAAAAAAAAAAGCATTTAGAAAGTTTACCTTCGATAGCATTTACTAGTTTACATTCGATAGCAAATTTACGATATTTTACCAATTCAGTTGAGGACGAAGGAAGGGTGATATTGATAATGTAGTGGGAAATAAGCATGAATATTTCTTTCCTTGAAATTCCAAAGTGTTTTAAAAATTTTTTATTGATGCTAAATTTATCTCTTCGTATATTATCATCCATCGTAATCAAATACAAACTATTACATAAATATTTGTACAAAACATCAGCTGCAATCTAACACAAATAATTTTACTATCTAATTGCAAATGGCGTGAGAAAAAAAAAATCCCCTTCCTTATATTGTGCTGCCATCTAGTGAAATATTGAAGATAAAGTATATTTTACAAAATAAATACCATCTCTTTTATTTTTAATAAAATAAAACTGCAGTAACAAATTATTTCATAAAAATTCAATAATTTTAAAATAAGAATTTTTTTATACCCTTAAATAAATGTTTGTATTCCTTAAATATTTTTATACTTTTAATTAAATAAGATTTTCCTTACTAATGATAGTGAGCATATCAAAGAGTTATAAGCCTCGCCAAAAGATTTATAGAAAATTCTACGTGTTTTTAGTTGATTTTTAAAAGTGCAAAGGTACTTTTAGGAACACTCTGTATTTTAGAAGATAATTAAATAACAATAATTTCTTTAATAATTTCCTTTGTGGATTTCTGTTTACCTATTTTTGGTCATTATTTACTTAATTATTAATATCTTGTAAATATTTATTCATTTTACGAGAATTTTTTTATTAAAAAAAGAATATGATCTTTCAAAAAAAAATCGTTAGTATGCAAATATTACTTTTGTGGAGGATAATATTTAAATTGTTTGGCAATTATTTGAGGGGAGTAAGAAAAAGAAATCTTAGTATTACTTTATTATGACTAAACCAGACTACTTGTAAACTAATTCCATGCATCAACTTCAGTAAAACAAGTAATGTAAAAAAAAAAAAAAAAATTTTAAAGTCAATTCCTACTTTTTTTTTTTTTTTTACTATATTACAAAAATTCCTTTATAAATAATTTTCATTCATTTTTTTTTTAAGTTTATCTGGCGCCATCTATTGGTAGATATATGTAACTTAAATCTAAAAAAACCCCAAAAATAATTAAATTTAATTACTGAATTAATATTTAAAAAGACTGTATTAGCATCCAGTGTCATACACTGCAAGTTAAAAAAAATGTGTTTAAACTCGAGTGGATGAATAAAAGTATTTTATGAACGATTGAAAATTTGAACAAGATAAATATAGGAAGAGTGTGAGCTAATAGAAGGAATTGAAAAAAGGAAGAAACGAAGTGTTAATTTTTACACCATAAATAAATCTCATGTAAGTATCAGTAGAATCTTTACCACATGGATGTTACATCTACAGCATCTAATTTTACCAAATAAGGATGCATTGTGTGCTCATTTTTACATGTATGTTCAGGTGGAATGATTTATAATGATATTTCTGATATGCCCCAATCATTTTTAAAACCTTGCTTGGTATGACAATCCAATATTTCAGTATTTTTTTTCTTTTAGAAATATTAAAAAATGCTCGGGAATATTTATAACTGGTGCAAATGCACAACAGTCTATTTAGTAGAGTACGCTGAGCTAAGGTTATGTAATTCCCGACAGCCAAAAGTTGGGTTCAGTTATTATAAACATATATCAAGTTCCTTTTAGCCAATTTTTTAATTCGTACAAATTGAAAGGACGAGTACTTTTCGGTTATTGGGCTATCACTTTTTGACAAAAAAATTTGCACAAAATCTAGTCAGAGTAGTCCAAAATGTACGGAATGATAAAAAACATGCTTTGAATACTTCAAATACACAGTCCAAGTCACATTAATGTGACCACCTGTCAAAAAGCCAGAATAACCACCTTTGGCAGAGCGGACCGATTGCAATTCGATCAAAGTAATTAACGATTGAAATGCTTTCCGGTGCCTTAGGACGTCCTTCATATACACTCCACTGCAATGTGCTGCCATCTGCTTTTTGTGATTGGTTATTTCATGTTGACATCGAAAGTAGGTGGTGGTCACATTAATGTGACTGGACTGTGTAAATTGAAATTATAATATATTTGTATGACCGACCTTGGTATGAAAACAAAATCCAATACTCTTCCCACTGTTTCTGCACGGATAGCTTCACCCTTTTCTGAGTCCTCTAGGTCACCAGCTTCGTCAAAAATCCATCTCCATCTCCTCTACTTCTCCTCCTCCTCATCTTCTTCGGAAGATGACACATCCTCATCTTTAGATGGCTAAAGAAGGAATTATTAAAAGTTTCCTACATTTGTTTATCATAAAAAAAGGCCCATTTTAAAAAATGTAGTCTCAAAGCATAACATATAGGGCAGGGATGGGCAAACTCCGGCCCGTCGGAAGGTTCTATCCGGCCCCCGGATAGAATTTTAATTTGCCGGTCCGAGGCAAATTAAAAGAAATACATATTTATATATTATATATCCATCTCATTTCTACTTTCATTAAATGTTATTTTTTTTTTTTTTTTCTTCCTTTTTTTCCAAAGGACTGGTGATCTTTTTACTTTATCTATTTTTGTTCTACAAAACATAAATCGACGGAAATAGCAAGCCTAAATAAGCTAAATATGCCAAAGTTAGAGTTTTACAAATCATTATTGAAAGTAAGTTTCCCAAATTTAAAATCTCACGCCCAGAAATCAGTGCTATGTTTGCTTCACCTTACATATGTGAACAAATTTTTTAAATACTAACCTTAGAACGAATTATTTCAGAAATACACTGACAGATGAGCATTTAGCCTCGTTCCTTAGAATCGGTACATTTCACTTCGAACTTCCATATAAGGAACTTTTAATAATGAAATAGCGATTTCATTCATCTCATTAACATATTTAAATTGTAATACTTGTATACTGCTTTTAAAATTTTAGAAAATTTTATCTTGGCCCGCCAAACATTGTTTTTTTCGATTTTTGACCCGCGACCGAAAAAGTTTGCCCATCCCTGATATAGGGGATAACAGGTTAATATTTTTTTTATAGGGTCATTTTAGACCTTTCATTTTTTGGCCCACAATGAATCCAGCAAATAATTTTAAAGTCCCATCAGCAGATCATTTTCAATCCATAGATTAGTATGATTTTGCAAAAGAAATAGCATCGCAGTTTCTTATTCTAATATATTTTTTTTTTAATTGATTATACGTTTTTTCTTGAATTTATACCCAATTAACAACATGTTATTGCCAAAATTTTATAACAACATCCCTTTGAAAACAATAACAATTATTGGAGTCTTTTATTGTATTTTTAGTTACAAATACAATAACCAAATCAACCATCATTTATTCTAGTTGCAAATATTTAAATTTGACTTTTTTACAAATTACACAATAATTAAGAGATGCCATGGTTTTTTTTTCTCGGAATTTTGTATTGCTTGGCCCATTTATTTTGTAGTTTCGTACTGCTGTGATAATAAAGAAGTGTATTTTATGTCAAACAGTTGCTAGCAACTACGTTGAACGCAATTACAACACTTTGTAAAAATTACTAAAGTTAAATGTTTCACAAAATAAGTTTTTTTATTAAATACCGAAGATTATTAGAATATTTTTTTTATTATATATATTTTATTATATACCGATATATAGAAGTTTAATAAACTTCTATACATCGGTCTATGTAGTCAATAGATTTCACCTCATTGTTAGAACTGTAGTTGAATTTTGATTGATTAACTAAGATAAAGTCTTTCAGTTTTAAGTTGACAATCAAATCATAAATTTTCAATTTTGTTCAATAATCTGGGAATATTGCACTTTAGAGTTCCTATTTTGCCAAGTCTCTTTTTCGAGCCAAATGGAATCACCAAGAGGGATAGCCATTTCATTTCAGTGGTGATATGGCAAAATCGCAAAATAGAAAGTTTTTGGGATTTGGAGTTGTATTTTTAAATCAACACATATGGTAGCCCGGATTTCTTTTATTATTTCAATTCACTTCACTTACAATCGCAACCCTTTTCTTAGAGCACTTTGGCGAAAATAATTTTTGACGCCAAATTCCAGCGGCTATTCTGCGATTCTTATCCGTTTTGTTTGTTTAGCGAAAACTGAAAGAGAAAAAATGCCAAATAAATAAGAGGGATTTTAAATTGCAGAGCTCTCGATAATCTTTTAAGAAAATCCTTTTTTTTTTTTTTTTTAATTTAAAGTTTCATATCATGTCGAGTAATTGTTTTATAAAGACTGACTTAT
The DNA here is from genome assembly GCA_021605095.1 of Caerostris extrusa. Lineage (NCBI taxonomy): Eukaryota > Metazoa > Arthropoda > Arachnida > Araneae > Araneidae > Caerostris > Caerostris extrusa. The sequence goes on along the minus strand of BPLR01008000.1, from coordinate 72,852 downwards.
TATTTTGATTGGAGTGATAGGAAAATGATATAATTTTAATTAAATTCATTCTTATTATTTCATAATAAAGGGAGAAAAGTATTCCTTATAAAAACCCAAGAGAAGCAATGATTAAAGCAAATAAACACTATTTTTTTCAAAACTTTATCAAGTATGCTTAATATTTACATAATATTTACTATTATACTAATCTTATTATATAATATCGCAAATGCGAAACTACATACCCCTGGTCTTGATTCTGTAGTTCGTTCCTTTGGAAGTGGTAATTCTTCATATTTTATCAAAGGTGGTTCGCTGCCTTCGAGCATCTTGAATTCTTAAGTAAGAAAGTTGTTTAAAAACAATACATTTTCTTTTTCGTAATTGTAGATATTTTAAACAGGCATGCAATCTTTTAAGTCTGCTTTCACCAGTTAAGTAACAAAATTTTCTTTTATTTCTATTTCTTTCTTTAAATTTCGACGATTAAGGGCTATTAATGCCTTTAAAATTGTTATCGATTTAAAACCTGAACGATGTGCGATATTTTAAAATTTGGGAAATATTTCTCCAATTTTTGAAATTGTTTATTGATATATTATTCGAACTTAATTTGACTCAATAACATTTATGTATATTATCAGTATAACTGAAAGAAGAGTTTTGCTATAATTAAGAATTAATTTTTAATGCATCGATAACTATGCTAAAGAGATTACTAGAGCATATGCTCATGCTTTGTCTTTTACTAAATCTTTAAAAAATGATATTGCAAAACATAAATATGGTGTTCCTTAAGAATTGATAACTGAAGTATGTAATTTGCAGACATGCGGAAATAGTGAAATATTTTTAGTGAAAGGAAATAAAATAAATAAATTTGCTAATTTAACTAACATTATTATGTAACATTTGTACCGAGTTACTACATATTTTTTTCTCGTGTCACAGTTATGAATCTTATTAAAAGACAAAATACTTTCATAAGTCAGAGAAACATTTGGACTGGAACTGAAGGAAAACCTATTGTATATTACAATTAAAAAACGTAGCTGTATTATTCGGTATCAAAGAATAAACTATTATTCGGAACATGGACATAAAAATGAACTCTCTAACTCATCTCATTCGAAATTTATTAATATATGACATTGTTTTCTTTATTAAAAATAATTTAGAATTTTATCAATTTTATCATGTAATAGGAAAATTAAAAAAATTGTATCACTTTAAGAATTTTGGATCATTTGAGCAGCAATATCAATCAGCTATTTAATGTTCTATTCTGTGTTACATTAAATTTTCATTTCACTATGAATTTATACCGAAAAGGGAATAATTGTATTTATTCATATATCTTCTCTTAAATGCAAGCATTTACTTAAAAAAACTCTAGAGATGGCGCCACAAGTTAACATATCTATCTGAAAGTTGAATAGCATGATTTTAACTCTATATTAGGATCCAGATTGAGTCCACGCAAATGCACAAAATTCTAAAATTAATATTTATTGACTTAAGTAATTTTAAATCGAATAATATTTTCGGCAATAAATATCGAAGATATAAAAAATTTCGTAGAGGAATCTATTACGATCATTAGAGATCTTGCGTTTAGCTAACACATTATTAGCAACGTATTTAATCTTGGTTTGTAATAAAATCGAAAACAAAGAATAAAATATTTTTCTAATATTAAAATTTTCTTTATTAAGCGAAACCTGAATAATTTTTTCACTGTTTTTGTCTTTCAACAAAATCCAAAAGTTTCCGTTCAGAAAATTTATTTATAGTAAATAAAAATTATATTTTTAAAATTACATTTTTTTTTATATAAAATAAACATGAAACAATGCTAGCCATGACTGTATATCGCTGCTCTTTATCTTAAAAAAATGTAATAGTTGTTTTTAGAAATTTTAAAAAAAATTATAAATAAATTATTTGTAAAATAATTATAAATTGCCTGATGATAACTAATATTTTAAGCTTTATTTTTAAAAAATCAAATTAAATTTTAGAAATACAGCTCTTGAATAAAGATACATAATATTAAAAAATCAAAAAAAATTTGAAATTCTTTTTGTAAAATGTGCAGATTAATTTAGCTATTTAAATATTGTAAAAATACATTTTCGTAACAATGAACTTTTCCTTTTAATTTTTTTTTTTATGTTATAAATGAATTGTCATCATGATATTTATGAAATGGCCCTTTGTAAAGTTAAGTTTTGTCGATTTTTGACTCATATCTAACTGAAATTTGAATACATAGAATATTTATTAAAAATTTTATCAATTGCTTAATAAAATAACTAAATAGTAAATAATAAATTATTTTTTACATTTATTTAAAAAAAAAAAAATCTCTTTTGGGATAAAAAAAAATCGATTTTGGTGACCGCTCAAAATAACAATTTCTCCTCTGTGGTGCACGCTGAGTAACGAAGAATCTGTATAAAACTGCCATATCAGTAGCGAATAACAAAAATGGAGAATATAGCATTAAAAAATGAATCTTGTGAATGAAATATTTTAAAAGCAACTGAAGATTTGTTACAGTTTTATAGAAGTATATGAATAGCTTTCAAAAGAATGTAACTGATTATCACTAGCAGGATATTTCCATTAAAATTTAATCGAAAAAAATATCTCATTGAAAGAAATTTAAAGGTATTTTAATTAAGGGATTATTTTTTACTGAAAGAATAAAAAAATTTTTGTCTGTTCATTATTATCACGTGTGAATATGATGTTGTCCTGATTATTGGTCCTTGGCGTCTCCACAAAAAGTGAAGCTATAAAATAAAAAACATGTAATATAAAAAAAAAAAAAAGTCAATTCCAACTTTTTTTCACTCTATTACAGAAAATCCTTTATAAATAATTTTCATTCATTTTTTAAAGTTTATCTAGCGCCATCTATTGGTAGATATATGCAACTTAAATCTAAAAAAAACTATAATTAATTAATTAAATTTAATTACTGAATTAATATTTGAAAAAACTGTTTTAACATCCAGTGTCATCCACTACAAGTTTAAATAAAATGTATTTGAACTAGAGTGGATGAATAAAAAATATTTTATGAACGATTGAAAATTTGAACAAGATATATATAGTAGTGAGCTAACAGAAGGAATTGAAAAATAAGTAAGAATGTAACTTACTATTTAAAACAGATTACTCTTCTCGTGCAACACGAGAAAATTTCATTACGAAAACTTTTTTGTTCAAAATAAACGCTGATTTTCACGTAATTTATTTCTGTGTGTTTTAAAACTGACATGCAATGCGTGTTGCTAAATATAAAGATTGACCCATATTAGGTCACTTGTTCTGTAGTTCATTTAAAATGTCTGGCTTTCAAAATATAAATGGATGATTGTTTCAATATCCTCAAATAGTGTCTAGGGATTAGCTCGATTATAAAAGTTAATATAACCAATACTTAACATACTTTCTGAATGTGGTAATGTTTCTTGTAGTATTTGAGCAATCGCTTCTTCAAAAATTCTAGAGTTGTTAAATTTTGTTATATCTCCTGTACGCGAAGTTCTCGTGCGGATTCTGCACTTTAGGGTTCCGCTTTCACCAAGTCTCTATTCCAGTCCATATGGAATCGCCAAAACCACAGCTGTCATTTTGTTTGTTTAGGAGGGGACTTGGCGAAAACCACAAGGCAAAAAATAAACCAAATAAACAAGCGGAACCCTGAAGTGCAGAACTCCCGTTCTTGTTATTCCTACCAATTGTTCATGATATTCGGGTTACTGAACGTTGGTGTACAGCAGCAAATTTATTTTCGTTCACAATAAAATGAAATTCGTGAAAGGATTTCGGTTTTTTAAACTTTATATATACATACATATTTATTTATTTGATTGTTAAAGGATGAATTATATTTAATATTAGAAATCTAAAACAGCATTTTATATTCTTCAAATCATGTTAATTTATTTATTAAACCACAGTATATAAAAAGTAGGCTTATGAAATATCATTCATTTAAAATAAAATACATGAATGCCGGTTTCACACATTACGTTATTAAAATATTTCAACTATCATCATTTTATTTCTTTTTCAATGAATTCTTAAATTAATGGGCAAATTTGTTATACTCAATGGCCAAAAAATTAATCAAACTTTTTTTTTTTTTGGGGGGGAAGCAAGCCATCTTAATACGAAAAAGGAGGTAGGCAATTTATTAAATTGACATTATAACAACTATCTTTATGTAGTTTCTTTTTTTAATTAAAACTTGAAGGTTAATCATTCGGAATTATGAAATCGTACCTAAAATTAGTTATATAGTTATAATTAATAATAGAAAATTATATGTAATTTCGAATAGAGAATTATATGTAATTTCGAATAGAGAATTATTCCGTTTTACTATAATAATTCACCTACTAATTTACTCTCACCTTTTACTTAACCTAAAAAAGTCCAGCTTATATGTCATTTTCTATTCTAAAATATGTTCTTGAAATATCTGATTGTATTATATAACGTATGCATGAATGAATTTTAACCTGTATTAATATATTAATAATTGGGGAAAAGAGGATCATTAATCATCTTTTAAAAGGTTCATTAAATTTTAATTTTGTTTCATAAAATTTATAACAATTTTAAAGATAAAGACAGAACTTTGCAGGAAAAAAAAGTAACGAAACCTGAGTGTTGTTTTCCTGTGAAACGTGTGCTGTGGCAAAGGCTTAGCGCATAATCCACGAAGGGCTGTGCAGAGGATTTAACACATCGTGTCATCCGGGTTACGGGGATCTAGCATGTCACATCCAATCATCGCCCCAATTTCTCAAAGGCCTTCCGTCCCGATCCCGCCCTATTAACGGGTCTCAACTCCTTCGATATTCTTTTTTAAGAACGTAGTGTCACCTGATTTGTTACGTCTCAGTGGCTGTTAACGATTTTGTTAAGAAAAGAAAATTGTGTTATTGGCAAGAGTCTGGATGAAATTAAGTAAAAAGTAGTAGGGATAGTAAGACTGTAAGTGGATGTTATAATGGCAAGAATTTGAGTTGAGAAGTATTTTGATGAAATGCTTATGACTTTGCGTCTTTTCCTTCGTTGAAAATTCAAACTTCTACCTTACGGACATTTCCACCTTATTGAGAAACACTACCTAAGGTGATGCTTAGAATTTCAATATTATCTTTACAGCATTTTTTTCCTTACGTTTATTTTTCCTTATTTACATCCAATAGAGGGAATAGTAAGGAACTCCTCCTAGGGTGATGCTTGGAATTTGAATATTCTCCAAGTTCTTGCAGCATAATTATCATAGTTGTTATAATTAATAATAAATGGTTTAAAAACTAATAAAACTCGACGTTTCTCGGTTTATTATGCTAAATGTATCAAGATAGTTCAGAGGCTTTCATAGTTTTCTACTTAAAATCACATTCAATCATCGCCCCAATTTCTCAAAGGGCTTCTGTCCCGTTCCCGCCCTATTAAGGGGTCTCAACTCCTTCGATATTCTTTTTTTAAGAACGTAGTGTCACTTGATTCGTTGCGTCTCAGTGGCTGTTAACGATTTTGTTGAGAAAAGAATTGCGTTATTGGTAAGAGTTTGGATGAATATTAAGTAAACAGATAGAGGTATAGTGAGACTGTAAGTGGGCGTTATAATGGTAAGAATTTAATCGAGGTGAGAGGTATTTTGATGAAATGCTTATGACTTTGCGTTTTTTTCCTTCGTTGAAAATCCTAGGATCTTCTCAATTTTCCTTAAGTGGGATTATTTTTTTCCAAATTTTCATCTAATAGACGAAATATTAAACATATCCTAGGGTGATGCTTAGAATTTGAATATTCTCCAAGGCCTTACATTGGTACCACGGGTTAAATAAAGGAATTGAATATTGTCCAAGTCTAATTGAATATTGTCCCTATATTTGAATATTATCCAAGTCTTACAGCATAATCAAGTTTTACATTGACCCATCTTACATTGACCTTACAGCATTTGGATATTCTCCAAGGTCTTACATTGGTACCACAGGTTAAATAAATTAATTGAATATTGAATATTGTCCCATATTTGAATATTGTCCAAGTCTTACAGCATAACGATCATAATTTTCCTAGTGAACTTTTTTTTTCCAAATTTCCTTCCAATAGACGGAATATTAAGAAACAACTTCTAGGGTGATGCTTAGAATATGAATATTCTCCCAGGTCTCACATTTGTAGCACAGGTTAAATAAAAGGAATCCTCAATAGGCGGAAATTGGCATTTTCTTCTCCTTTATTTGATCAATAGTCTTCTTTGAGAATTGTAATCATTGAAGTGTATTATAAGATGCAAAAAATAGGACAATAGTAGACGATTAAATACAACAGTAGTCGAAAACACTTTACTAGAGCAATAAAAAATAAAATCTAACTTTTATTGCAGAATATGTGGCTGATAATTATAATGGTGGCCTGGTGGCTAATTGGCTAACGCTCTGGCCTTTGGTACCACAGGCTTCAGGTTCCTAAAGGCTGAATACCACAGGCTTCAGCTTCAGGTTTCGAATCCTGCCGGTGGCATGGATGTTTGTTAGTGGTTCGGAATCCAAGTTAAACTGTAGGATTAACCAATCTAATTAGCCCAAAGTGTGCAAAAAATGACCTTAGTGCCACAAACCAAACCAAGGTCTTACGTCGCAATGATCATAGTTGTTATAATTAATAATAAATGTTTTAAAACTAATAAACTCGACGTTTTTCTGTTTATTTAGGCTAAAGATGCCGATATAGTTTAGATGTTTTCGTAGTTTTTCTACTTAAAATCATTCTTCAATAAGAGTCATGAAGCAACAATAATTCATATAAGCTAGCTTGCAAGAAGGCAAATATGCAACCCCCCACCCCTCTGATGAAGTGCGTTATAGTACTGAGCACTACTGATAATTTACTGAGTGAACCATCAGAGTTCGTATTCTCTATCACATAAACCATTTTTTTTTTTATCTTGGGCTTTTTCGCATCTGACATTTCGTGTTAAAATAAATTTATCATGAACAGTCCGGCATTTAAAGGAAATAATATACAGAGGAAAGAGGTTAATGTCTTCCCGAAGGACAATCATAGTGGCCGCCTCGTATTTGTGTGTCATGTGGTGGAAAAAACCTGAAAAGAGGAAAAACCATTAATGACTAAAGACATACTTGAAAAAAAGGCATAAAATAAACTACAATGTAAATGTTACTCTTTCCAAAAGGGGGAAGATTTATTGGCAATTATGACAGAAAGTGTTAGAATTTTAATAAGTCTGTTGGACCTTTTCATGTTTCTCTTCATCTCCCACAGGTAGGGTAGTTTGTTCATGGTATATAGATAAATGAAACTCGAGGTTTATCGTGTAGTTGCAAAAATAAAACACGTTTATAACTGGGCAAACTCTGGAAAGTTATTTTAAGTCAATAACTACCCTCTATCAGTAACAACTCTCTAGTCAATAACAACTCTGAAACGAGAAGTTCGCGGCCTGATGGCCAATTGGCTGGTTTTCCCCCAGTTCTTCTGGCGTTGGCATAATTCTGGCGTTGGCGAATTCTGGCGTTGAATTCTGGCGTTGTTTGTGAGTGGTTCGAAATCCACTTTAAACTGTATGTCCCGGTCTAATTAGCCCAAAGTGTGCACAAAATGACCGTAGAGCGACTAATCAAACCAAATTGGAAGTTATTGAGTGTTTACAAACATTCTTTTCATAATATTTTTTTTGTTCTAATGCAGCTGGCAAACACTGATACTGTTGTCTTGAATGCCTTAAGGCATGCGCTGCACAAACGTTACTCACTTAGCATTATCCAGGAGGTGTGTGCAGTTTGAAAATAAGCTACTGACGCGTAGTAACACTACCTCGCAATGCTCTACGATCCTGTTAGTTCGAGATCGACGGTTTAAAGTGGATTGCGAACCACTACAAACATCCATGGAACCGTTGGAACTCTAACCCGAAACCTGCGGTACCGAGCTGCAGAACGCTAGCCACTCGGCCATTCAGGTCCCTCTTTTCATAATATAAAAGATAATCATAGATCAAAAACATTGTGGCGAAGTAAAAATTAAAAAAAATCAACATCATAATTTTTGATATTTTTTTCATTTAATAACGATTAAGAGTTAAACTAAGCACAACATCTTTGATAGTTTATTCAAATTAAAAAGTTCAAAAATAATTCAGTTTCCCTGATCAAAACAAAATAATATTCTTACTCTTTAATCAAATCACTCTTTTAAAAAGGCAAAACTTAAAATATCAATCTATCAATCACTCACTTCAATATAAAAAATTAGAAAAACTATCCCAAAGCGACGTGCGAGACGAAAAAAAACAAAATATTCGTCAAAAAGTTTGATCATTCATTCGTCCACGCGTTGCATGCTGGGACGGGTACGTGATCGCGATGATGAATGAAGTGTGTTGCCATTCGACGTCCGACTAATAGGCTCTTTTGTGTCCATGAAATATTCATGGGACACCGTTAGAACCACGGGTCACGCACAGGCGGTTACTTGCCTGCCCATAAACGCCGAACTGCGCTCGTCCGTCTAGAGGCAGTCTGTGAGGGAGGGAATGTTTCCCCTATAAAAGGCAAATTATTTATGGATTTTTAGAGTAATGCCTGGCGTGAAGTCGCCCTGATCTATGGGATGGAAGGGTGGCGGATTAGCGGTCATGCTAAGTGTAGTACAAATAGTACCGTTAATTGATGAAATGCAGGAGATAGTGGACAAACGTTGAAGAATGGCAAAAAATGAATTTTACCTCCTGTACAAATTTTAAACATGCTTATGAACAAAAAATTAAGGTAACCATATATATTTCATTAAATAGGATTATATTACGTTAGAAATTACATATTTTTTAATATGGATGCTTAAAGATTCAGTAAATCTGAGAAAGCAGACGTAAGACTCGACCCCGTACTGGTGAACCATTTGAGTTCGTATTCTCTGTTCCGCGGCCAGATGGCCAAATAGGCCCTCTGCCTTTGTTACCACAGGCATCAGATTCGAATACTGGCGGTAGCATGGATACTTGTTGAGTGGTTTGGAATCCATGTTAAACTATAGGTTGGGTTTAATTAGCCCAAAGTGTGAAAAAATTACTGTATAGCTACAGACCAAACCAAATCAAACTATTATCTATCTAAATGTGTCCAAGTTTTTTTTTTTTTATCTCGGTTTTTATTGGCATCAGACATCTCGTCTTAAATATATCATGAACATTCCGTGTTTAGAGGAAATTATATATAGAAGAAAGAGGTTAATGTCTTCTCGAAGGACTCGTATTTGCATGTCGTGTGGTGGGAAAAACCTGAAAAGAGGAAAAACCCTAATGACTAAAGACACACTTGAAAATAACTGGGGTAAAATATATTACAATTTAAATGTGTCCGTGTGATCAAAGGAAACAAGATGTAACATTAAAAAATTTTTCTTCACTGCTTACATATTTTATATCAATGTTTATAATGAATGTTAAGAGCAGCTTGATAGTTAGATTATTGGACTTTCAAAATAGGGAAACTTTCATAGAAGACCTTAAAAGGGATATCGAACCAAAAGCTTCCATGTCTATGCCGAGGAGGGGCACAATGCATCTCAAAATCCTTCTTCTGATCTCAATGGGTAGGAAGGAAGAGCAGTGTATACCTCCCTAGATGAAACTTTTAAGCAATTGTCGCAAAGTCAGGGAACAGTGAAGCATGTTTTCTGTAGTGTCTATTCTGAGGAAAGGTAAATCTGATTCATAATTGACTAATACTCTCACGCAAAATTGCTAGCCGTTCTTAACAACATATTTATTATAAAGTTAATATCATTTCTAATTCGACAATAATTTTGACTTATTGTTTATGATAGGAAGGAATAAGAGTGCATACATCTTTAATACAACTCTTAAGATGGTGGCAAATGGAGGTGCAATAAAGAGATCTTCTGTAGTGTCTATTCTGAATAAAAGCTGAATCTAATTCATATTTGACTTATACCCTCGCGCAAAATTGCTGGACTTTCTTAACAGCATATTTATTATAAAATTAATATCATTTCTAATTCGACAATAATTTTGACATATCTTATATAATGGAATCGTGGATGATTGGAATTTCTCTATAAATCAGTAGCATTAAGTAGCAACAAAGAAAATAACCTTATAAATATCTAATGCACTCAAGGGACAATCACTTGAGAGAAAATGTTGAATCTGTGTTATTTTTGGATATCAATATTATATGATCTTTTCCGATACTTACCATCCATCATCTACCTGCTCCCTTATTATAAAAATGGGTAAGTTACTGAAAACGGGAAAACTTTTTGTTGATAAAAAACTATTCAAGCAAAACTCGGGATAAATTGTTCTCGTAATGTTTATATGCTGACATCAAATAATTTTTAGTAAAAAAAAAAACTATATATATGTGTTTCATTTAATTTATATAATTTTGCTTATTACTTGCATGTAGATTCACTGCCAAAAGTTAAGCATGCAACGGTAAAATGCAGAAAATTCTAACAAGTATTGCTGTGATTGAAAGGAAATGCGGTAGGAAAGTAGTAAATATGTTTATGTTGGTAAACAAAACAAAGATTTTACATATAAATTTTCAATATTGTTTTCATCTTTGTAAGTTGCAAGATGAAATCGTATTGGAGTTATTAACAAAGATATATTAAAGCCAAAACAAATAAACAAAAACCGACATTAATATGGTATAAGCCTGCATACAATGCACCCCTAGTCTGCATACAAAACTTACAGTGTGTGACTGTGCTTTCCATAAGGCGATCAATCACAACAAAGTCATCGATTAGAGCAGTTTGTGGTAATGAATGGGGATGGAAAATGTTTACACGTTGCACGGCCGAGGCCAGTCGTCGACGATTACAGTGATATCGCACGTGCATTATCATTTATTAAAACGAAAGCAGGACCAACTGCTGCATCGTATAATCTAACTAGGCATAATAATTTCAGCTCTAGACACAATGATGTGGTGTGATGTAGTAGTAGTAGAACATAGCGTTTGAGTAAGACACAGACCAAGTGGCTTGTTTTTAACACCTTTTTAATCGTGACTCTCTTGATGGGACAGATAAAAGAACTCAAACTCGGGGTAACCAGGCACATATTCCATTCATGTGTAGCCTTCAGCATTCAGTAATGGCAGATATCTTTTACCAATGGACGGTGTAACCATATATATCACACGTATGGAAGTCGCTCTTTGATTACGCTTGCCTATAACAGCAATATATCGGTCTTCCACTTGGATCATAATCGTTGAACGACTAGCCATATGTCTGCAGACAGCTGCTTGGTTGGTTAAAAGTTGTTTCCATATTCATAAAATTACGGAATAACGAACACAGAAGAAAAGAGCAATATCTATGATTGATTGTCCTGCTTCAATGCGTACGATAGTATGCCAGTGATCAGATACTTTCATTCGTCTGCTGAAAGCTATAGAAACACGACTGCCTTGAAAACAATTGTATGAAAGTTCTAAATACTTTATTTTATAAGCACTTGCATGCGACTCCTGTAACCCTTCACAATACGTTTTTCTTATACAATTTCCTTTTTCTGCAAATTTCTCTACACGAAGGCGTCATTGGCTTTTTACAGAATATATTTGCATACTTACACGTATGGTGCAAATCCTCAGGGAATTGCAACATCTCCAATTCAGATTGACTTCGGAAAATTAACATTTTCCATTCACTGCTAAAAGTTAAGCACTCACTGTATATCGAATGAATTATTTATACATTTGAAATATCTGAGCAATTCTCCTTCTTAATAGATTCTCTTTAATAGTTTTTCCGTACTAATATTTTTTAAAATATGACATTGCTACTTTAAGAAGTGATAAAATAAATTCTTTTACTATAAAAATTAAACACTAGACTGGTAGTTTTTCCATTGAAACATCGACAAAGATTGGATCTAGGTGTTTTGAAAGAAAGAGGGATACATTGTTCATATATTAATGTATTTAAATTAAATTTTTACATATTTTTTTTTGTCTAGAATTATATTTAATTTGTAAAAAAAATTCCAATAGATATTTGTCACTGGAGAAAGAAAGAAAAATTCTGATAAAGTTTCGGTTTGGGTGGTCTGCATCACAAAAAAAGAAAAGACGAAATTCAGTAGCTCCCCCTTATGGACAAAATAATCTAATTAGCATTTCTGACTCCAATTGTACTTGGTTGATAAAGTCTCACAATGGTCTCCGCTTTAAAAGTAATAAAATCCAGGACTGAATAACGACATTAGACTTAACTAAAGCAGAGCTTTACAGCATATCTTCCATAAAATGGCCTATTATACAATCAAATAAGAGACTAACTTAATAAACATCTTGTCCTGCAGCGATGACAAATAACAATTCCAAATAACAATTGAGATTTCTGTTGCAAAATGATAAATGAGGAAAGAGAATAGGGTGTAAGGGGTACGGATCGGTGCTTTGATAATATCATGGGAAAGGAATAAAATAATTAATTTTTCTGATTAAATAAAGTGATTTTTAAAAATAAAAAAAATAGAAGAAAAGAAATGACAAAAATAAGTGAGGAAAAAAAGACAACGAGATGCAATGGAAAAAGTGGTGCCGAAATAACATGAAATAAATGTAAAACGGACTTCCTGGCTTTTATCAAATATCAGACGAAATACAATGAGCTGCCGAATTCAGGGAATTATAAGTCTCTAGCCTCACCAAAAAAACGATTTAATTTGAAAACCCTCTTAACACAGTGCCCATGTCATTTCACTTGAGGTGCACTTCTAGCATCATCAAAAGACATAAACAAATTTAGATACAAATAAGTATATAATGATAAATAAGATGATAAATAAGATAATTTGTACTTGAATGTGATAACAATGCATGGTATTGGTGATTAAAAGAATTAAAATTGTTTATTAATATGTATAAATTGCCTATTTTTATGCATATATTTAATTTTGAAATCATAAATATTATTTGTAAAATTCCTACCCGACTATTTAAAACTTGATGTTTTTCTGATTTATCGGTCTTATGCTAAGGGCCTCCTTTACTGCTTAAGAATAATTTTATTTTGCAATTTAATTTTAATTTTTTTTTGCATAGCCTAGATTATATTATGTATAAAATTATTTTATTTCAATCTTTATTGTGTTGTTTATTTTATGAGTGTGTAGCAATATTTAATCTCGTAGGATTCTCGAGTAAAAACGAAGTTGTCGGGTGATGATACTTGATGGGGGGATTTTATTACTTATAGCAAAACGTAATGCGGGACATTTATTTATTTAAGTTTAGATGGTTTTAATGAAGTTTAAGAAAGTTATTGCTGATACTATTAGCAAAATGTGTGGTCAAACACTTATTGGTTGCTATTAATTTATTTGTAATGTAGATACTTGGTTATTAGTGGAGGATATTATTTAGTTAATAATATAAGTTTAGTTATTTCTATCTGCTTAATTTAGTACATTTAAAATTTCACCATCATAAACTTTTTTAGCTGGCTTCTTATGTGTTGGGGGAATGTTTCTTGGTTTTGCTTCTCTAACAAGATAAATGTGATGCATAATAAATCATCCAGGACTGCATACATTTTTATTTTTTATAATTTCAACGTAGCAGGCTTTACATGTACCAGAGGATAAACATTGAATTTACTTGAAATTCGCACTTGCAAACAACAACTAAGAACAAACTAACAACAATTACAAACCTCTCAAATCTACCAAAAAGAACAATAATTGCAGTAAGTTTCCATAGAAATTTGAAAATGTTAATATAATAAGACATTATTTTAAAATTTTATGGGAATTGCTATTGCTAGAGCGACAGCAGATGACTGCAATACCAGTTGCTAGAATGATTGCAGACCGGGAAAATGAAACAGGTTCATTTATACATGAAACAAAATACCAACAGCCATCTGCCACAAACTGGCAGCTCAATGGGTACAAATTATTATTTGATGACAACAGGAATGAATATTCACTTTCCGAAACAATTACGCTCAACATTATATAATTAGTAGGCGTCAATATCAATAAGTGCTTTGTGTTTGGGAGAAATTATATGATTATTGAAGTTATTGAATTGTCTATATGAGATCATCTTGTAATAAGTAGTGACGAGTAGCTAAACCGTTCATCAAAATAATTATAAGCACAATATCTGCTTATTAAGACATGATACAAAGAGTTTTTCATTTAACATTTTATATTGAATCTGTTACCCAATATAACCTGAAAATATAATCTATGCATGAGGTTCATCTAAAGTTTAATATGAGCATCCTTAAGATCTATATAATGATCTCTGTAGCCATTCTAAGACCTAATTTTTGAAGCACTGTTTGAGTGATGTGTCCGTCTTATTTCATTAAATTCCAATGTATACAAATTTTCCAATCATAATTTTTCTTATTGTTTCTTAACTTTTGGAAACCAGTGTAGTTATGCATATCAGATCCCATTTTCTTGATGTGAAATTTATCTTGATAAGTTTTGATAGCTAGTGCACACATATCTTAAGATGCAATAATAGAACTTCAATAATTTCAGTACTCCCTGAGAAAGGTATGCATCTAACTTGTTAACGTCTTATTGTACAAAACCTATATTCCTTTAAATATTATCTTAAGATAAAATGCATATGATGTATGTTGAGAAATTTTTTTTTTTTTGATCTTTTGGCATTAAATCTGCTAATTTATGATGCTCCGTTAAATAAACACAAAAGTGGTTATAAAGTTTAAAAAAACATTAACATTAACATTAAATGTAACTTAACGTTAACATTTTAAACGCTATTTATGATGTATAAAGTTTTACTTAATTGAAATGTTAACTAAATATCTCAGTTAAGCGTAACTTTTGAATGTTGTTGACGAAAATATTTACAAGAATGTAAAATAATTCAAATGCTGTCGTTCAATTTTCTATAGATATATATATCAATGATGTATATTTATATAACTATATATAGAGAATTGAACGACAGCATCACTGTAATGGTGTGCAAAAACTCTGTAGTGTTAAAAAATCTGCTTTATATGTTTTGTTCCAATGTACAAAAGTTACACTTAACTGAGATATTTGGTTAACATTTTAATTAAGTAAAACGTATATTAATTGTGTAATACTCTATTTATGATGCATAAAATATCATAAATAGCCTTTTTAAAATGTTAATGTTATGTTGCATTTAATCTTAACATTTTTTTCTCACTTCAGTTTCATTTACATTTTTATTACAGCATTTTCCCTCCATTTTATTTCAACAATCCTTTAAACCAGAGATAGAGGCTCTTTATTCGCCTAAAATAGATTTACTGTGCTCATAAAATATGGAAAACCAGAAAACGCACTCGTATCAAGTCCTAAATAAACAGTAACTTCTCAAAAACAAGCTGCAAAACACGAACAAAAACACTTTTCGTCGAAAACATTTCCATCCACTCTTCTATACCAAACAACATCTCCCGCCATACCGCCACGTCTCATTACTTCAGGACGATATCCACATTTGATGGATGGCGAGGGGGACACTACCCCCTGACTTTACACCCCCCTTTTTCTCCATATCCGCATGAGCTTGTTCTTTTGTGTAGTGACTCTTAAAGTGCTTTTCATCCTTCCTAATTTCCATTCAAATGACAGCTCTCCCCTCCCTGCCTGTCGTGAATATTGTAGTTTTGACATGCTGTCCTGCTCCCCCACCCTTGGCGTTTAACGTTTGTAAGTTTGGGGAACGGAGTGATGTAAACGAGCTGGTGAGGTGATTTTTGCTGTTGCCCAACACTTACCCCACTGATTACTATTTTCACAGCAATGGAAAAGGCCTCCCGTTAAGTTTTTTGTAGAACTAACGTTTTGAGTTGTTATTGTTGTAGGATGTTTGTACCAATTGAATTTTTGCAGGATTCGGAAAACAAATTCAAATATTCTCTAATTTTAGAAATGAAGTAAGAAATACAGAGCTGCAAGCGATGTCGTTCTGTCAGTAAAGGCACTCGAGTCGGTCTTCTGCTGAATAGCCCAAGAAAGCGAAATTTCTCCGCACAGTTCTAACAGAAAAGTCCCTTGCACGTCCCACATTGATTTCTGCGGTTATTTGACGCAGTGTTGCTTGTCTGTTAGAATTTACGACATCTTTGCAGACGTCGCCGGTCTCGGTCGTTAAGTGCAGGCGGTCGACCACTGCGCTGTCCATGGTGGGATGTTATGCCTGAAATGTCATACTCTCGGCACACTCTTGACACAGTGGATCTGGGAATGTTGAATTCCCTAACGATTTCCGAAATGGCATGACCATGCGTCTAGCTCCAACTAACATTCCGCGTTCAAAGTCTGTTAATTCCCGTCGTGCAGTCATCATCACGTCAAAACCCTCATCTCATGAATAACTTGAACAGAAATGAAAGCTGCGAAAGCACTGCGCATTTATACCTGTTCTACGTTGCTACTGCAATCTGAAAATTTGTATATTGCTATCCCATGACTTTTGTCACTTCAGTGTATGGTGGTATATTAAGAGGGCATTTCCCAAGGTTAATATGGAAATGGTGGTGTTCTATCAATTATTCATCAATCATCATTCTAGCATAAGCAATATAAAATTTCATGTTCATTATAGAAATGGAATCATAGTGCCAAATTGCATTAACTTTTAATTTTGAAAATGTATTTTTTAAATGTTTGTTTAAGTATAGTTGAATGTACTTAACAAACGCTGATACTGGGTGCCACAGGTTTTGGGTTCGAGTTCCGGCCATGTCAGTAATTAAGTTTCGGAATTCACTTTAAACAGTAGATACTGGTCTTATTTGACTGTAGAGCGTTTGGCGTCTGGCTGACAACCCTTGTAAAAACATTTCATGTTTAGGAAATCTGCCAGTAGGCAGACGGCCTTGCTCCACCATTGAGCTGTCCTACCAATGAAGAATGTACATTATATAAATTGCAATAATCGGAATTGCTGTAATTTGTAACATTATTGTTTAATTTCCTCACCAATAGTAGTTTGATTTCTTGCAATGAGAAAGTGCTCTTCTAAAATATAGGGATAGAACAATTGGATTTTGTAGTATTGAATGTTGTAATTGTATATTTGATTTGTATTTTAAAACATATTAAAATTTGTGCATTAGTGCTGTAAACTGAATAATATTCAAAGTATTCGATATGTTTTTGATTACTTTAATGTTTTTACATTTAAGATTTTCTAAAACATTCTAAATATTTAAATAAATATTTAATATTTAATTTTAATCAAAAATAAAAATAGAAAAATGTTTAAAAAATTTTTCAATCCTTTGCAAAAGTATTTATTTGAAAATTTTGCTCTTCCATCCTATCTTGCTGTATCCATTTTTACTTTATGGATACGTTGTGGTTATTGAATTTTGCTATATTCCTGTGCCTGATATATTCCTGTGTTGATATGCTCGCAATACAGAGACTAATATTTGCATAATATAATACTTGACTAATATTTGCAGTATGACATAGGGTACAAGGAGTACTACAGCATAATTATTGCTATATTTGTCATAAATTTTATTATTTGTGGAATTATGGAGGAGCATATGATTCCAGTCTCTCAATATTTAAAATAATTTTCATGTTTACACTTGATAAATTGAAGCTGAACAGAACTTATGGAAATGTTTCTGAAAAATATTTTTCTTCAACTTTCATATTGGGTACTTTTCGTGTTGAAAGACAATATGGTGCCCATATTTGATAAACAAGATCAAGCTTTTGCAATATTTGTTTCTTTTTTTTTTTCAACTTTCCTCCACCACTACACATTTACGAGATTAAGAAAAATTACTTAAATGAAAACTGTCACTTTTTATTGTACTTAAAAAAAACAACAGATTCTGCACAAAATTTCTGCCGAAAAACATTCCTTGGTTTCAGAAACAAGCTTAAAGACTACGAAAGCAGACTTCATCAAGATCCAGTCCCATCCATAAATGATGAGGCCGACGTCCACCACATTAATCGAATGGCGTGTGGCACCTCGTAGAGACCGCATAACGGGCAACCCCAGAGAAGCCCCCGTCAGCTCTTGAAAGGGGGAGGTCTTATTAAAAATGCATCCCTCACATAAAGAGAGAACTGACTCACTCCGTCCGGTCTATCGCATCCACGGGATGAGTCCATGAGACTCGCTCAGTGATTTCTTTTGATTTTCTTTTTTTCATGTTGTATAAAAGACACGAATTCCGACATTATGATAAATGTTTCAGTAAAGATGGGTTGAAAATAATTTCACTGGGACTTTTAATAATGATGTTGTTTTCGCTCATCGCAATCAAATTAATATAGTTAAAAACTATTTTTTTATTTTTTCAATAATTTTAATAAAAAAATTGAATATAATAAAGTTATAAAATGAAACTTGCTCCATCATGAAAACTTCCTCACAAAAAATCAAGTTGTTGCGTAAGGTACATCGAACATATTAATGTCGACTTTTATCATGATGTCGACTTCTATCATTGATGATGTCGACTTTTATCATCGTTTTAATTGGAAACTGATTTTAAAGTATGAATGATATTGAACTATTGATTTTATCGGTGATTTCTTTCGACTTTCTTTTTTTTTATGTTGTATAAAAGGCACGAATTCCAACATTGTGAGAAATGTTTCAGTAAAGATGGGCTCAAAAAATTTCACTATGACTTTTTAGAATTTTGTATTCTATCGCAATCGAATTAATATAGGACAAAACTATTTTTCTCTTTTACAATATTTTAAATAAATTAAATATAATAACGTTAAAAATGAAATTTGCGCCATTATAAAACCTTCCCTTAAAAATAATGTTGTGTAAGGTACATTAATCGGATTGATGTTACCGTTGTGACTTTTATCATAGTTTTTAATTGGAAACTCATTTTTAAAGTACGAATGACATCGTATTACTGATTGTTCATTGAACTACTGATTCGTTCGATGATTTCTTTTGACTTTCTTTTTTTTATGTTGTATAAAAGATACGAATTCCAACATTGTGATAAATGTTTCAGTAAGGACGGGCTGAAAATAATTTCACTGTGGCTTTTTAATAATGATTTTGTTTTTCTTTATCATCGAATTAATATAGCTGAAAACTATTTTTTTTTTATTTTTGCAATAATTTAAATAAAAATTAAACATAATAAAGTTATAAAATGAAATTTGCGCCATTATAAAACCTTCCTCTTAAAAAATAATGTTGTGTAAGGTACATCAATCGGATTGATGTTACCGTTCTGACTTTAATCATTGTTTTGAATTGGAAACTGATTTTAAAGTACGAATGACATTAAACTATTGATTTGCTTGGTGATTTTTTCGACTTTCTTTTTCATGTTGTTTAAAAGGCACAAATTCCGACATTGTGAGAATTGTTTCAGTAAAGAGGAGTTGAAAATAATTTAACTGTGACTTTTTAACAATGATTTGGTTTTTACTTATCGCAATCGAATTAATATAGTTAAAAACTTTTTTTATTTTTTGCAATAATTTAAATAAAATTAAATATAATAAAGTTATAAAATGAAATTTACTCCATTATAAATCCTTCCTCAAAAGAAATCAAAGTTGTTGTGTAAGGTACATCGATCATATTGATGTTACCGTTGGGACTTTTATCATTGTTTTTAATTGGAAACTCTTTTAAAGTACGAATAACATCGAATTACTGATTGTTCATTAAACTACTGATTCGCTCAGTGATTTCTTTTGACTTTCTATTTTTATATTGTGTAAAAGACACGAATTTCGACATTGTGAGAACTGTTTCAGTAAATATGGGTTGAAAATAATTGCACTGGGATTTTTTATAATTTTGTTTTCACTTATCTCAATCGAATTAATATATCCCAAAACAGTTTTTTTCGCTTTTGCAATAATTTAAATAAAAAAAATTAAATATTATGAAGCTAAGAAATTAAATTTGCTCTATTGTAAAACCTTCCCTAAAAAACAAGTTGTTGTGTAAGGTACATCAATCATACTTATGTCACAGTTGCGACTTTTGTCATTGTTTTAAATTGGAAACTGATTTTAAAGTACGAATGGCATCCGAATTACTGATTGTTCTTTGAACTATTGATTCGCTTGGTGATTTCTTGACTTTCTTTTTTATGTTGTATAAAAGGCACGAATTCCAACATCGTGAGAAATGTTTCAGTAAACATGGGTTGGAAATAATTTCACTGTGACTTTTCATAATTTTGCTTTCACTTATCGAAATAGAATTAAAAAAAAGCCCAAAATTATTATTTTCTCTTTTTCAATAATTTAAATAAATTAAATATAATAAAGTTAAAAATGAAGTTTGCACCATTACAAAATCTTTCCCCCAAAAATGAAGTTTGCACCATTACAAAATCTTTCCCCCCAAAAAAAAATGAAGTTGATGCGTAAGGTACAGCGATCAGATTGATGTCCCAATTGTGATTTTATCATAGTTTTTATTATTTTTTTTATCGTTATAATAAATTGGAAACTCATTTTAAAGTACGAATGACATTTTGCAACTTATTGTAGTTTAATACCATTGCAAGTACTTTAATTTAGGGCAGTAATACAAAAATCCTATGATCTACCATCTCTAGGACATTTTTCTTCATTGGCGTAACAGCCTCGTGATAGACAAGGCGTGTGTGCATAGTGGCAGATTTTTAGACAGTAGATGCTTTTATTTCTACGGGGGTAGGATTGTCAGCCTTACGCCCAACGCTCTACAGTTATATTGGCCGGGATCTACGGTTGAAAGTGGATTCTGAGTCACTACAAAACATCCATGGCATTGACGGGACTCGAATCCCTGTGGTACCCAGGGCCAGTGCCCTAGTCACTCGGCCATCAGGCCCCATCTCTATGACATAGATTAAATAAAATATACATTACTTTAATACTAAATTTAATTTAATACTAACTTACATTACTTTAATACTAATTGAGATGAAAAAATTGATCAATAAAATTAGAAAGCTTACCATTTACGTTATTTAATGTATTTCTTAGTGAAAATTTATATAGGTATTTACATTCTATAAGTAAATTTAAAATTATGATTTCCAGTACTCTTAATAGAGCTCAGTACAATTTCAAGGCCAAATTAATGCATTAATGAAAATACTACTTGTTTAAATAAAAATGTTATTAATTGACGTTTAAATAAATAAAATAAGTTTCAGATTTAAGAAAACTCTAATTTAAAAAAAAAAATTAAACACACTGTTAAAATCAATGGCTAGGTGTATCCTCCCATCTTCCAATCTTGATTGTTAATAATTGTATCCTTCTCAGCTCTAACCGTTTCTAGCAGACTGATGGCCAACTATCCTCCCATCTTGATTGTTAATAATTGTATCTTCTCATCCTCCCCATCTTTAGTAGTGTTTTTTTGGTAAAACAGGCTCCCAATTAATAACATTTTTATTTAAAAAGATGCTCTGATTTTTTTAAAAATTAACTCTTAAAATCCTCATCCTGGAAACGCATCTTCCTGCTCCAATCTTATGCTTCTTTAAACATTTATCTTCTTTAAACATCCCCCTCAGAAGAGAAGAGGCCGCTGTGGAAGGACTTATTAAAATTGTACTAATTAGATGTCTTTAAATCATGAAGAACTTCAAGGATATTTTTGATTGTTAATAATTGTCTCGTTCTCAGCTCCCAGCCGTTTCAAGCGGCCTGTTGGCCAACTGGCTAACGCTCTGGCC
Source organism: Caerostris extrusa (assembly GCA_021605095.1). Taxonomy (NCBI): domain Eukaryota; kingdom Metazoa; phylum Arthropoda; class Arachnida; order Araneae; family Araneidae; genus Caerostris; species Caerostris extrusa. The sequence continues at coordinate 51,093 of BPLR01008000.1, read as the reverse complement.
TTTTTGTACCACAGGCTCCATTTCGAATCCTGCCGGTGGCATGGATGTTGGTGAGTGGTTCGAGTCCACGTTAAACTTGTAGGTCACGGTCTAATTAGCCTAAAGTGTGCATAAAATGACCATAGAGACAAACCACACCAAACCAAATTTAGCTATTTCAAGAAATTTCATCAAATTCGCCAAATAATAAATTTTTTCGATGTATAAAATATTCTTTTGCAAATTTTCCAGTGCAAAAATTAAAAATAATTTTATAAAAAACGTTTTAGTGTGAGAAATCTACAGAAATTTACATTTTCGCTATAATAAATGATATCTAATTATAGTAATTTAATTGATATCGTTAATTTACATTTAATTTTCAGTGTATTTATAATTGTTATTTATGTATTTATATTCTATAAGTAATTAAAACCATTCAATGTTATGATTTCCAGTGCTCTTGTAGAGCTAAGTACAATTTTAAGGCCAAATTTAGAAAACTAAGGGCAACATCAAATTAATGCTTCATTACTGAAAATACTATTTTCTTTAAATAAAAAATGTTATTAAATAATGTTTAAACAAATAAAAGGAATGTTTAAGAAACACTCTGATTTTCAAAAAAAAATTAACACACACTCTTAAAATCATCAAAGCCAACGAGTGCCCAAACGCATCTTCCATCCTCCCATCTTGAGTGCTTCTCTCTGACGTTCTGCTCCATCCTAGGAATTCATTTATCTTCTTTAAACATCCCCCTCAGAAGAGAAGAGGCCGCTGTGAAGGACTTATTAAAATTGCATCCGAAGAGGCCTTTCGGATGATGATGATGAACTACCAAGAATATTGTTTTGATTGTTAATAATTGTCTCCTTCAGCTCCTAAACCGTTTCTAGCGGACTGATGGCCAACTAGCTTTCGTACTGGTTTTGGTACAACAAGCTCCATTCGATTCCTACCGATGGCATGGATGTTTGTGAGAGTGGTTCGGAGTCCACGTTAAACTGCAGGTCCCGGTCTAATTAGAAGAAAGTGTGCATAAAATGATCGTAGAGCGACAAATCAGACCAAATCTAATCGTTTCAAGAAGTTTCCCCAAATTCTGGGCGAATTTTCAATGCATTCAAATTTTCAAATTAAAAATAATAAATATTTATAAAAAAAACCCCTCCAATTTAGGGAAAATAAGTACACATGCATATTTACAGAAATTATGAAATTTTTTCAATAATGATATCTAATTATCGTTATAAGGATATCTTACATTCTAACTTTATAGTAATTTAATTGATTAATAAATTCCACAGTTTACTATTTAAGTTATTTAATGTATTTTTAAATAAAAAAAATTGTTGTTTAGATATTTATATCCCATTAGTAATTAAAAACGATTTAAATTTATGATTTTAGTACTCTTAATAGAGCCAAGTACAGCTCTAAGGCCACATTCCGGAGGCTAAGTATAAAGCCAAATTAATGCTTCAATAGTAAAAATACTACTACTTTATTTATTTAAACATCAATTAATAACATTTTTATTTAAAAAAGTTTCAAGTTTAAGAAACACTCTGATTTTTTTAAAAATTAACACAAACTCTTAAAATCCTCAATGCCTACGTGTGTCCAAACGCATCTTCCCTGCTCCAATCTTGAGTGCTTCTCTCTGATGCTCTTTCTCCATCCTGTAATTCATTTATCTTCTTTAAACATCCCCTCAGAAGAGAAGAGAGCCGCTGTGGAAGGACTTATTAAAAATTGCATCCGAAGAGGTCTTTCGGTGGATGAACTACCGAGAATATTGTTTTGATTGTTAATAATTGTCTCTTTCTCAGCTCCAGCCGTTTCAAGCTGCCTGATGGCCATTTGGCTGACGCTCTGGTCTTTTGTAGCACAGGCTTCAGGTTCGAATCCTGGCTGGTGCATGGATGCTTAGAGTGGTTCGAATTCGCTTTTAAATTGTAGGTTCCGGTCTAATTAGCCTAAAGTGTGCATAAAATGACCATAGAGCGATAAACCACACCAAACCAAATCTAGCATTTCAAGAAATTTCATCAAATTCGCCAATTTGGCGAATTTTTCGACTTTTGCTCTTATTTGCCATATTCTTTTGCAAAATTATTCCATATAATCAAATTAAAAACAATAAATATTTATAAAAAACGCTAATTTAGTGTAAGTAATCTACAGAAATTATTAAATTTTTAAGCTAGTAATAAATGATATCTAACTTTATAGTAATTTAATTGATAAATAAATTTCGTTAATTTACCATTTAAGTTATTTAGTGTATTTATAATTGAAAATTTTTTAAATATTTACATTCTATAAGTAATTAGAAAATGATTTAAAATTACGATTTCCAGTACTCTTTGTAGAGCTAAGTACAATTTTAAGGCCAAATTTAGAAGCTAAGTACAACACCAAATTAATGCTTCATTAGTGAAAATTATACTTCAATCAATACTAATTTTATTTAAATAATGTTTAAGTAAATAAAATAAGCTTCATGTTTAAGAAACACTCTGATTTTCAAAAAAATTAACACGCACTCTTAAAATCATCAAAGCTACGTGTGTCCAAACGCATCTTCCAACCTCCCATCTTGAGTGCTTCTCTCTCTCGATGTTCTTCTCCATCCTGGAATTCATTTATCTTCTTTAAACATCCTCAGAAGAGAAGAGGAGGCCGTGGAAGGACTTATTAAAATTGCATCCGAAGAGGCCTTTCGGATGATGATGATTTCAGCAGAAGAAATTCCTCGCTCGCAGAAGTAATGACGTTTGCTAAATTTCTGCTTTCTTTTTTTTTATTAGTTTCGCTTTTGCTATATTTAGATTAATGAAGTAAAGAAAAAGTTTGTATGGCAGTAATTGGATGTCGAATTGTTCTTAAATATTTGGAAAATGAAAAGCAATTTGGGAGAAGGATTTATATGCGAAAGAATTCATTGTTAATGAAGGTTCTTAATTTTAATTCTTTAAGAATGGTAACAATAGATTCTTTAAAGACATTTTTCGTTGTTTACCTGATTTATTTATACTTTTATAAGTGAAAGGAAAAGAAAATTGTAATCACAAATGGATGAAAGGGAAAAGTCCACATTTGCTTTCTCAAGTGAGGTAAAATTAAACACAGCTTCGAACAATAATTCTTCGATGCTAATTCTGATGCTCTTAGTGTTATTTTTAAAATAATGATCGGATAGTACGAAATTAGAAAGCTCGGAAATGCTTTGTTTGATTCATTTAGTCATTTACGCATATATTTATTTACATTTGTGTTTGAAGCAAAAGTATTTAAATAATCTGCATATTTCAAAGAAATACATAGATATTTTAACAATGCAACAACATTTATTTCGATTCACCAAAGCGTTGAGAACTTATAGGCTCTTGCCAGTTGTCAAGCCTGGAGACTGCAATAAAATGTAGTTGAAATTCAAGTGGAATTAGCAGATAAATGTTATTAACTTTATTATACACTGCTCAAAACAAATAGAGGATGTTGTGAGTTCGTGAGTAAAAAAATAATCATACAATGACAACTTTTTAACAAAAAATAGAATAGAAGAGGTTAAAAAAGGAATATTATAACGTTTACAAAGTTTGGAAATATTCAAATTTTGTCTTTTTAACATAGAAAACTACACTTTTATATAAGGAAATGAAGAGGGGGAAGAGATTAAAAAAATTGCAAAAATAAATAACTTACGTAAAACATGCGTTGAATGTTTTGTAACAGGGACTGATTCAGCAAGGTTTCAACAAGATGATTTAGCTTAATCAGTAACCTGGAGTGCCATTGGAAGCTTAAAGGTGGGTCAAATGCAGTCCGTTGCAACGAAAGAATTAAGAGTTGCTCAAAGGTCATTTCCAGACTATGGAATCTGTTTGGAAAATGAAAATATTCACCGAAGATCGAGACAATATCTTGTGTGTGCAACAGCAAACAATGAGGATAGATATTTAAAAACTAACAGCCAGAAAAAACGGGTACTATGAAACGCCACTATTTTGCAACAGCACCTCTGAGGGCTTCTAGTCCCAGAATTTCGAATCCCACCATGTGAGTTTGTATGCTCGTAGACCTATGGTTTGTGTTTGTTGACACAGGACGACTATGATGCCAGCAGAAGGTGGGCACAGGATCATGTCATATTGGAAAGAGATGAGTGGAGCAACATACTCTTCGCAAACGAGTCCCGCTTTAGATATAACACAATAGTCGAATTATCATCTGGAGAGAGCTATTACACGAAATATTCCTTCATTTGGGAAATAAAATGTACAGTTTGATGGAGGTGGTGTGGGGGCCGGGCCGGTATTTATATTTCAATAGCCGCACCGATCGCACATTATCAGGAATGGAGCACTACCAGCACATAGTAGGGATGATAATGATATAATAGGGATGAGATCCTCAGACGCATTGTTGTCTTTGACGTTGCTAATTAAAATTAACTATTAATTAGCAACTACGTGTCTAATACTAAAAACTGCTGCAGAACTTCAAAATTATGTTCCATTTCGAATTGTTAGGTTTAGCTATCTGATACTTCTTAAATTAAAGATTCTGTACTATCTTGTCCTTCCTTGACATAGTTTCTTTTTAGTGTGTCAACAGCTTAGGACTCTTTTAATTTTTAACTAAAATGTTTGTTAGATTTTCGCAGTTTATACATCGTACTGTCGATTTATGATAAGCAAGTTATTCAGCGAACGTCACCAACTCGAGAATTACTGAAAACTCGGAGGAGGTGGTCTTCCCTTCACAAAAATTAATACACTTAAAACCATATGAAAATTCAAAGAAAATCAATTTTAAGAAAATTTCGAATGAATATTTGATTTAAAAACTATGTGATATTTTTCAATCATGTTTATATGATAACATTATTTAATAATAAACAAGTAATATAAAAAAAAAAAAATTTAAATCAATTCCTACTTTTTTTTTTTTTTTACTCTATTGCAGAAAGTCCTTTATAAATAATTTTCATTCATTTTTTAAGTTAATCAGGCGCCATGTATCATATACCTCATATATGCAACTTAAATCTAAAAAAAACTAAAATTAATGAATTAAATTTAATTAATGGATTAATATTTGAGAAAACTGTATTAACATCAAGTGTCATCCACTACAAGTTAAAAAATGTATTTGAACTTGAGTGGAGGAATAAAAAAGTATTTTAATGAACGATTGAAAATTTGAACAAGATATATATAGGGAGAGTGTGAGCTAATAGAAGGAATTGAAAAATAAATCTGAATATGTTTGAGTAAATTTTTTTGTAGAAAATGTGGTTTCTCAAATTCTTCAAAAAAAAAAAAACTTCTTGCGATATAACATTGATTTACTGTTTTATGAAACAAAAGTCAACACCTAATGATGCAATGGCTTCAACATTCGAAATAATCTTCAATTTTAGCAATTTCTTTTACCTTAACATCCAAAGAAAAGAACGTGGATTTCTTTTTCCCTTATATTTCTATTTATAAATATATCATACTCCTATTAGTACTAACACATAATGACATACATGTCGGAAACTGTTATTTGTCAAATGCCGAAATACACCCTAACTCTCAAAAGCAAAACTGATGGATTCTTAGATTCGTGGTACCAGGCGAAAAAAAACCGAAATAAATAAAACCGCCTACGCAGTCAATAAGAAAGATTTGTCCGTGTATTACAACAACAAAACCCACTTATGGACTTCTTTTGGAATACGCGGAACTTGACAATACAGTCTCTTTTTCAATAAGAAGAGAATGAAATAGCTCGAAAAATACGCCCACGCGACCAATGAGGAAGATTTGTCTGTGCAGTACAGCCACAACATAAAGCCGCTTCTAGATTTTTTTAGAATAAACGGAAATCGATTATCTACTCTACAGTCTCTTTGTCAGTAAGAAGTATGCATATAGTGAAAATTTGGGAAAGATCAATGATTTTTAAAATATAAAATTTACAAATGTAGTAAAATATTAACAATTTTTGTTGATGATAAAATATTTAATAATTAATCATTGAATATAAGAAGTAAAATTTATACGTTTTTTCTCAAAGTACAGAACTTTAACTTAATAGATTGTTAATAACAAAAACTTATATTTAATTTTTATACTTGATATAATTTTTAAAGGAAATTTCTATTAACAGTACATTCTTCTTCATTAGAACAACAGCTCCTCGGTGGTCCTAGGCCGCCTGCCTATAGGCAGATTTCGAGACAGAAGATGTTTTCTTTTTATGGGGTAGTTAACCTACGCCCAACAGTCATATTAGACCAGGAGCTACGGCTTAAAGTGGGTTCCGAACCACTACAAACATGCATGGCACTGAAGGGACTTTGAACAATAATTTACAAATTAGACCGGGACCTACAATTTAACGTGGATTCGAATCACTAACAAACATCCATGCCTTCGCCAGGATTCGAATCTGAAGCTTGTGGTACCAAAGGTCAGAGAGCTACTCACTTGGCCATCATGCTCCAACAGTACGTTCCCAGAACTATAATTTCAATTACCTTTTAAGTAGAGAAAAGTAATTATATCAAGCAATTGGTAAAATAAACATGGGTCAATCTATCATTTTCTTAACATTTATTGAAATTTAATCCTTTTAACATACATAGCCGACTCTTTCAAGACATTATAACTACAGTTTGCGGCTCCATGAAAATAACCTTCTCTTAACGTCAAGTCTATATTAGTCTGTATTATCTGCCCATGAATAATGCATGTTATGTAAAACACCAGTTTCATTTGCATTTACTGAAAAGTGATCTCCCGTTAGAATTATGATGAGGTAGAATAACTACTGAAATTCTTTACCATGGACGATAACATTTTAAAGTTTGTATAGCTAATATTTTAATGGTCTTTGAGACCATTATGCATATGATATTATGCACATATTTACAACATTGTTTTAATAAGAAAAATTTAATGGCTGAAAATATGGATTCATTAATTTTTAATACTGCTAGAAATCAACCAACATTTAATTTTTCTTGAACTAAGATATAGTTCTGGTTAGATAAATACGGTACAATCCCACTAAAACTCGGATATGATTATGGTTGTTTAAAAGGACGTATTCGCTCTCCGTCGGAAAAAGGAACGACTATGAGATATAAAAAATCAACTTAGTAGGTATATAAAAAATATATTTTAACTAAGACTAAATATGTAATAAATTTTCTTTTTCAAATAAATATCTGAAATATAAGTTTTATTTAACAAATAAACAGTACCGTAGATGTATTATTTTACAGTATTTTGAATTATAATATGTCCCTATAACCTTGTATTATGAATTAGATTATAATGGAAAGTGCTCAAAAAAATAAAAATGTTATCTTAATTAATAATTTACCAATCTAATGACTAAACAAATAATTCAAATAGGTACTCTAACTGTAAAAACATGAGCAAAATACATACTGATACATATCTTTTTTTTCATATTTTATGTCATCATTTAAAACTTGTATGTTTAGTTGTAACATTTGGTAATACTTAAATTATTTCGATATAAATTTAATACGCAAAGTTTTTCATCACTTTAAATTAGAAATATTTTGATTAATAGCTATCTCTGGATAGCAGTATTGTAACGAAATCGTAATGTAAACGAAGTTGTACAAATATTTCCTTAAAATGTAGAATAAGACATTTACTTACATTAACACTTGCCTTAGAATGACAGTAAATATGATTTTCAAGAATTAAATTCCAAAAATTATTAATAAAGAGATAGTGGATAATCTATGTATTATAATGTTTTGCTATTTTAATATTTTTTTTTTAGGAATAATTTACAAAGGAATGTAAAGTTCGTAATATGTCCTGATGAGAAATACTAACTTATTATTTTAAAAAAAGTGTTCACTTTCAAGAAATTTAATTTCTGATATCTAGTTAGAATTTAATTTAAAATAATTAAAAGCATTTAAGCATTGAGTTGTCGCATTGATATTCCGTCACATTGCTCTCCAGTGAGATTATTCATGATTTCTCTTCTTACCAGACCTTTAAACTTTCCAATTTGGAGAAAGATGTGTGTGTTTTCAAAGTGATAACGATGACCCTCGATGCTATATAACAAATCATCAATGAATAGATCACACAACTATACAGTTTTTTCGCAATATTCCTTTTAAATCATATTTGTAAATGTTAATAGCAATCCTTAAAGAAAAACATTCTATTCCATTACACTATGTAATGCATACTGTTGGAGCTTTACGTGAGAAAAAAAAAACCTTCATATATTTTCCTACCATATATGGATTATTTCACTCAGAATTAGTTTAAACATAAAACAATACGTTCTTAATTAAAAAATCCTTAGTTCTATTGAGTGCTGTAACAATTTTAACTCTACTGATTGTTGTAATAGTTTTAGCTCTGCTTATTGTTCTAATAGTTTTAGCTCTACTGATTGTTGTAATAGTTTTAGCTCTACTGATTGTTGTAATAGTTTTAGCTCCACTGATTGTTGTAATAGTTTTAGCTCTACTGATTGTTGTAATAGTTTTAGCTCTACTGATTGTTGTAATAATTTTAGCTCTACTGATTGTTGTAATAGTTTTAGCTCTGCTGTGCTGACTGTTGCAATAGTTTTAGTTCTGCCTATTGTTGCAATAGTTTTTGCTCTACTGATTATTGCAATAGTTTTTGCTCTCACTGATTATTGCAGTTTTAACTCTGACTGACTGTTGTAATAGTTTTAGCTCTACTGACTGTGTTGATAGTTTTGGCTCTAATGATAGTTATAATTTTTTGCACCTATTGAATTTTATCACTTCTAATAGTTATTCTGTTTTCCAAAATGAAAAAGAGATAAAAATGCATAAATATTAAAATTAAGAAGAAATTTGAATATAATAGCGATATATGGATATATAATAAATGAAGTCATCAAGACATATAATAAATGAAGTCCTCAAGACATATAATAAATGAAGTCATCAAGACATACACTCAAGAGCCAAAACATTATGACCACCCCTACATTTTGCAATGAACTCGCCTGGATGATGTGGAAGGCACGTGATCAGGTGGAAGTGGTATTTAACTAGTATTAAGTGGTAGTATTAATCCATGCCAAGGCGGGTTGAAGCTGTGTTGCGCGCCAAAGGTGGACCAACTCGTTATTGACAGGTGGTCATAATGTTTCGGCTCTTGAGTGTATAATAAATGAAGTCATCAGGGCATATAATAAATGAAGTCATTTGTAATATGCATAAATTAAATTAAGTCCAATTTTTTCTCACCCCAAAGTTTTTAGTGGCCCCAAAGAATCTAAAAAGTCATTTTTGCTGATTATACAACATAATATTGCAGTAATGTTTTCAATTATAAACACAAAAAGAGAAAGATTGCTTGCTAGAAGTGGGCAATACCTTCAATGTTTTTTAGAAGAATAAAGGCTTTAACTTTTAAAATGTTAAGAATCTGTGCAACTAGACTATTTGCTATATAATACATAAATTTAGTTTTGCAAATTTCATGTTGATAGTTAATATACTGCAATAATGCAATAGTGAACTGCAATCTTTAAATACTGTTAATCTACTGTCAATAAAAGTCCTACAAAACAAACTACTTTGTTAGTAAAATCCTTAAAAATTTATTTTGTACATTTGCTTAAAAGCATTTTAGTCACCTTTAATTTACATAATAAACAAGAATACCCTGTAAGCCAAATAGCTCATCTTAATTGAGATTCTCAGATAAATTATAAAAACATTGAATACTTTTTTTAAAACACTGAATGAATTTTCGAAGGATATATTCAAAATTAATAATTTTTCTGATACTTTTTATAAGTAGTCAGTTGTAAAATAATGTAAAACCCAGTTTTTTCCCAATTCTAACATAACACTTTTATATCAAAATAGGTTTTTCAAAAATCTTCTAAACAAATTTACAAGCTTCAATTTCAATAAGCTATTGTCGAAAAGAATTATTAGATTCCCAGAGCTTTCCCGAGGATTCTTTAAAAATAAAAATAATAAATAAAATTATGTCAGGAACAGATTTTTTATGGTATTATTAAAAAAAAATACTTTTACGAATTTAAATAATATTCTTGCCTGTCTCCATTTATTCAGAAAATTGAACAAACCTTAGGTCCAAAACTCCAATATTTATTTCACGAATCAAAATTTATTCCATTTTAAATATTTATTTACTTCGAACAAAGTCTTGTAAAAAGAAAGAAGTTTTTTGTTTTTATTTTTCGAGCATTCTTCTACTTTTTTTCCTCGTAATCCTCAATAATCCCAACAGCAATAAATCAAATGCTGCAGTGAAAGGAAAATTGAGTTTCCTTCACGTATTCGAAGCTGGCTTTTCATTGCATAAAAATTTGCCAAATAAAATTTACCTTTTCCCCTGTATACTTAGTTTCTCTGCCTGTGGGGTATGTATTGCAGGAGAACAAAGAAAAAGGTGATCTTTTTTTGCTTGAAGGTTTCGATATAAATATCAAGTTTGATTCATGTCAGCTTAATCTTATTGAGTGTAGGCAGCAAAGTGATTAAGCTCGCAGACAGCTTTATGTGCAGCTGGAGGGGAGTTGTCTGGCTTGTTGCTGGAAGTGCCGGATAAGAATAGGCCGGATGTTTTATGATGGTTAGAGAATGGATTTTGATCTGTTTATTAGCTCTTCATTCGGGTGTTCGGCGAAAGTGGGAAGACTAGAGCAGTGAAGTAATAGTAGTAGCAGCACTACTCTATAGAAAGGATTTTGGAAACACAAATTGGAAAAGTATTGAGCAATCTTCAGGATGGCGTCAAGAGATTTAAAGAAACTTGTTACATCATATTTTTAGGGCTTTCGTCGACTTTAGAGATTTTGTGAATGTAATCCAATAAAGAAAGATGTCATTCGTAACAGATGAGACGTAAGAGACAATTTCGTTTGAAAAAGAACAATTGACTGTTGGGCAATACGAAATCCTTTTTTTCTTCTTAATATAAAAATTCAATTACAAAAAATGCCTTTTTGTTAAATATAATACATAATAAGAAGTCATGTTAATAAATTATGTGTTCCATTAAAAATATCTACAGTGCATCTACATGTAATGCATTATCAGAAGTTATATCGATAATGGCACACATTTATTATTAATATATTTACAGTGCATCTGTATGTAATACATAATTAGAAGTTGTATTAATAAATTGTGTGTTCCATTATTGATATATCTAAGGTGCATCTGGAAACAATGAAAATATTTATTTCAAATATTAAATAGCTATAATCTTGGCAAGAAATTTGAAATATATTGATTTCATTGATTTTAATTTATTGATTTGATATATTTTTCCCTTGATAATAGCAAAAATTGAAAACTATTCTTTGTATCAATTTTGAAAACACAAATTGAAAAAGGGCAATTTTTGGATGGCGTCAAGAGATTTAAAGAAACTTGTTACATCATATTTTTAGGGCTTTCGTCGACTTTAGAGATTTTGGGAATGTAATCCAATAAAGAAAGATGTCATTCGTAACAGATGAGACATAGAGATATTTTCGTTTGAAAAAAAGAACAATTGAAAGTTGGTCAATAGGAAATCCTTTTTTTTTTTTTTCTTATTATTGTAAAAATTCAATTACAAAAAATGTATTTTTGTTAAATCTAATACATAATTAGAAGCTTAATTAATAAATTTGTGTTCCATCATCGATATATCTACAGTGCATCTGCATATAATACATAATTAGAAGTATTAATAAATTATGTGTCCCATTATCTATATATCTACATTGCATCTGGAAACAATAAAAATATTTTAAATATTAAATAGCTATAATCTCCACAAGAAATTTGATTTATATTGATTTCATGACAGAAATAATGTGATATTTATAATTAACTGTAATTTAATGATTTGATACGATATTTTCTGTTAAATTAATGTTTTGCTACAGTAAAATATTTCCAAATATTTGACATGAAATAGATTTGGATAATAACTTTGATAATATTTAGAAGAAAATGTTGAAGTTAAAAGTTATTTAATATAATATTTTCCCTTAATTTTCAATCCATAGAAATATACAGTATATAGTGTAAGGCTTCAAGTTTAAAAAGCCTAAATAAAGATATTAATATTTAATTCTTTTAAACATTCGTAAGTTAAAAGAATAAATAGTAGTAGGTATAATAGGAGAGTTTTTATTGTAGGTTGTATTTTGTGCTTTAATTAAGTTTTCTGTTTTAATTAAGTTTTCTTTTTAAGTAATCAATTACGAATATAAAGGCAATAATAATTTTAGTTCTTTTATTTCGATAATAATTATTTAACAAGAAACTAAAAAAAAAACAAATCACTTGAAAATCTGTTGATTAATATTTGATTGTGGTAATTTAAACGCAAAGGCGTATTTTTTATTCTTTCGGATATTCGTATTTTACATTTTTTTTTTTTTTTTTTAGTTTAATAACATATATTTATACAATGCATAACCATTGCACCATTATTTATACATTGCGATTTCTAGTGATAGCAGCGGCTTGATGACCAATTGGCTAGAGCTCTGGCCTTTGGTACCACAGGCTCCATTCGATTCCTGCCGGCTTCAGGAATTTTGAATTTTGGCATGGATGTCTGTAAGTTTGTTTGGTTCATAATCCACGTTAAACTGTCTGTTAAACTAACACTCCCATCTAATTAGCCTAAAGTGTGCGCAAAATGACCGTAGAGCGACAAACCAAACTAGTGATAGCAACATTACAAGGAAGATTACTTCGTTTCTTTTTTTTTTTTTTTTTTTTCAGAAAATTTTACCAACAAAGCTTACTGATATGTTTGAATTTTATTTTGGATGCCTTAGTAACTTCTGCAGTAATGAGAAAAGAGTATGGATATAACAATCAAAATGCTAGGAAATTTTAGGTTCTAATTTTAAATTTTTCAAAGTATCCCACGTTTCTCTCGCAGTTTATCTGTTTGTTATTTCTTTGAATTGGACCCTATTTCTGAATTCTTTAAATGTATTTGTTTGTGTTTATATTTGTTTCTTATTCCACTTGGTAGACAGCAACATCTAGATCAAGTCCAAGAACCAGTGTAGTCTCATGGACGGAGGGAAAAGGGGGAGGCATCTTCCTAAAATATATCTAAATTTATCCATTACATTTTTGGGCTACAAATTATTTGAATTAATTTTCTTCAATATGCTAACAACACCTCCTTTTTGTAAAAGAGAAAAAGGTGCAGTTTCAGTTTTTGTAAAAAGAATAAGGACTGACGGAACCTTAGGTTGGGGACAATTTCATAATAATGAGCAAAACTTGGGTATATCATTTCCTAAAACAGAATGAAGCAGCTTTGAATTCTTTTAAGATTAACAGCATTGCATGTGTTATTGAACAAAACTGGAAAAACTCCAACTAGACAATCCGATCGTTAGTACAAGATTTCCTGTCACTTAGCGACTTCAGCGCACGCTATGGGTGGAATCGTCCTCACGTACTCTTAAGTACTATGATTGTTGAACTTCTAACAACCTGAGAACAAGTTTTAATTCTATTGCTGGAAAGTTTGTAAAATAAAAAAATAACTCGACAGTCAACTGAAATCTGTAATAAATCAATTCAATATTTTTCATTATGGGTACTGTAGCATTTTTTTATCTCACTGGAAGAATTTTGGCATTTCACTCCCAGGAGAGAAGAATGTATGTTATTCGACAAGTAATAACAACCCACCACTCAACTTTGACAGCAGACAAGTAGTATTGTGGGTAGTTATATTACATGCGCTTAGTGTTTTGTACTAATGAGAACAACCTGTCATTTAAATCTGTCAGCAGATATTCAGTGTCATGGATAATGAGACCTTGTGAAATTAACGATTGTCTGCGTGACCTTCACATGTCGAAACGACCACCGATTGAATATGGAACTATGAGTTGTTTCATCGCGATTGGTGATAGACCATCAGCCGAGAAGTGTCTACTCAAATGAAAAGTGAGAAAAGCAGCCCCTCCCCCCTCCTTCCTCTTGACTGATTTTCTTAAAGGGAGGTTTTTGGTGAAGAAAGAGAGTTCTGCGACGAGTCGACCAGAAGTGGTCGACTCGTCGTCGAGTGGTTTTTCTTTTTTTCTATGATGTGACTGAATATGCCGGAGTTCCCGCATGTCTTCAAAGTGAGCCCTTTATGATTTCGTATATCACGCCGTGTGGTAGTTAAGGTCTTCTGCAGAACAGGCAATTAGATTCGATGTAGACTCGAGAATTCTGAAAGATATTCTCTTGGGGTGAACTGTACTTTTATTTAATCGCGCACTTATGAACAATCGTGCATTGTTTTTAATGTTTGTTTCTTTGTATAATAATGAGCTCATTATTTGTATATATATATATAGTGCTTGTAAATAAAAATTAAAGTGCACCCATGAACCTGAAAGTGTCCCTCTTCTTGAATCCGTTATGGGTCTAATATAGGCCGAGATGTTACTATACGTTTAATATTTTTCTTTATAGATGTAAATAACATATTCTGCAATTAAAAATGAGATTTTATTTTTTAATTATACTAGTAAAGTTATTCTCGTCTACTGTTGTATTTAATCGTCTATTTTATCTGTCCTATTTTTTGCGTTTTAGATTGCATTAAACTCAAATGATAATAGTTCTCAAAGAAGACTATTGATCGTATAAAGAAGAAGTAAATGCCAATTTCCCTCTATTGAGGATTCCTTTATTTAACCCAGATGTTGGGAAATAGGTCTATTTTACGAGCTATCGTATAATGCTTCTCTGTTTACGATCCTCCTTAATCACTGGATATTGCCTATCAGTTGGTTTCTGAATCGATCTGGAATTTTAAGTGAATTCATAGTGAACTAAGTAACAGAGTAAGTTATATGCAATGCGAAATTATTGTATTCAAAAAAAAAAAGGGGCATTTTCTTTTATAAGAAAAATTAGAATTAATGAACCAATTTTCTGTTCTTTTGATTCCCAAACCTTGCCTCATTCAATAAACGTAAATTTATATAATATAAAATATTACAGAAATTCTAAATTCTGTAAACTATCATTCATATTAAAAAGCATGCTATACATTCATATTTAAATTTAAATTGCCAAAAATAATGATTTTACGTTTAAATCTTACTTTATTAGATAAATAATATCGTAAACTCAATTAGCAATTGAAAATACTATATACTCTATACAATTATAATCCGTAGCCAATTTGTAACTTCCTTATTATGGCTGAGTTATTTGTAACTTCAGTATTGTACCTCAATTATTTAATAAATAATTGTGAGAATTTCATTGGAACAATAATGAGGGATTATGTTTATTTTCCTTCAATTATTTCTTAACCCTAGTTTCGCAAATTTATTATATTGGTGGACAATGAAACCTCGTCACCGAAAGGAAATTCATTTTGGCAAAGCATTTGTCTAGTCAACATACTCATTTTGTTAAATTTTCAAGGACACAGGTTAAAGTTTTAACGTCTCGTCCTAAACTAGACCTACTACGACTTCAAGAAGAGGGCCATAGGTTCAGATTCATTTAAATTTTATCTACAAGAGATATATATATATAATATATGAGTTATATCTGCATTATTTACAAAAAGAAAAGGAAAATTGATATAAATTTGATTCACTAGTACAGTTCACTCCAAGGTCGGAGATTTTCAGAGTTCTCGAGTCTATGACGAATCTAATGCACCCGATCTGCAGCAGACTTTATTATCACATGGCATGATACACGAAACCACAGGGCTCATTTTGTAAATAGGCTGAAAACTGTGGCCTATTCAATCACTTCAGAGAAAAAAACAACAACACCTGAAGATAGGACTTGAAGACACCTTAGGGCCTGAATGGCCGAGGGTCTACAGCTCTGGCTCTCAGTGCTACAGGTGCCGTTATCTTCGGGGATACTCTCTAAAAAAGTAAAGCTGCATATTACCTTTAGCCACGGACCAGTCTCCTATGACGGGGTCTTTTGAACGTGTAGGCTTTCCTGCACCAGGGGGATTAGTAACAACAACAACACATTTGATAAGTTGCCCTGTTCTCTCTTTTACGAACTGTTCTCCAGACAACTGTTATAACAAGACTGGTGTTTATTGGGCTTGCAAAGGACTCATGTCCAATATGGCTTCCGTCCCAATGTAGAAAAAAGGAGCGTACATTATCATATTCTTGTTGACTAACTAGGCATTTTACATACTTTAAATATGAACCGATCTTTCGTTGTACCTCGAATAATATGTATTTCTTGGGGTGTAATGTAATGGTCCCTCCCTTCATATAAGTATTATATGCTACCATACTTTAAATTCATGTAATAAGTAAAGCATTGCACAATTCTGATGTCCCTTCAAGTTTGCCTTCTCGAATTTCATTCTGCAATCAAGAATTTCATTTCATTTCCTAAATACTAACCCAAACTCGAAAACGCTGGCGATTATTTTCACGATCGCTATACTTTTGACTGTATATGACTTTTTACAAGGACACCTTTGACATATTAGCGTGGCCAATATTCCTGACTGTGTCCTCTGTTCTTCTTCATGCCCTTTTATAGATTTTTACTCATTTGACACGCTCTCTTTTTATGAACTATTCTCCAGAAAACTTTTATAGAAAGGATGGTTATATTGGGCTGCCAGATTGTTCAGGACCGATATATCATCCGCCCCGACTTAGAAAAAAAAGGAATATACAATGTCGTATTCTTCTAGACTAACTAGGCGTTTTACTATATAACATAAATATGAATACTATACTATAAATACTATAAATATGAATCACATTTTCGTTGTACTTCAAATAATATATATTTCTTTCTTTCCGTCTTGTGGGTGTGATGTAACGGTCCACCCCTTCATATAAACATTACATGCTACCATACTTTAAATTCATGTAATAAGTAAAGCATTACACAATTCCGATATCCCTTCAAGTTAGCCTTCATGAATCCATTCTGCAATCATGAATTTCATTTCATTTCGTTTAATGCCAACCCAAACACGAGAGCGCCGGCGATTATTTCCACGCATCACTACAGCAGAGTTTTCATTTCCTTTCGTTCGCCCACCAGATGACGCGTTGATTGTGTAACTCTCTCGTTACACCGCCTCTGGGGACGAGGACCCACCCTCTGTTGACCCAGGGATCATAAAAGACTCGGACCCGTTACACGAGGGCCCACCGACAAAGCACCGAAGTGAAGTGAGGTTCTGTTTGCAAAGCGGCCTTAATAAAAGGATTGGATATTCTTTCAGTAAATAGCGAAGATGAGTCAATAAAGTGGTTTTCTGGTGGTAGACTGAATTTAGATTAAAATATCATTTGGTTATAACAAAGATATAAATGGTCAAACGGCATTTTAATTTGAATCCACTGCCGAAAAAATAATCTGTCGATAAAATAAAATATTCTGCTTTCGCCAACTTATATGCAAGCCATAGAAGATTCGTTTTTAAAAATTCTACCTATTTGCAGAAATGCAAATTTTTTTTTATAAAATCGGAAATAAATATTGGGGACCTGATGTCCGAGTGATTAGCTCTCTGGGTCTCGGTGCTACAGGTTTCGTGTACAAGTACCAGCGGTTCCATGGATTTTTGTAGGGGTTCGGAAGTCCAGTATAAATAAGTATCGGTCCAGTCTAATATGATTGCAAAGCTTTGAGGTAGGCCTAACAGCCCTATCCCGCGAAAGAAAAACATTTCATATTTTGTAATCTGCCAGTAGGCAGACTTTCTTGGCCCACAATGGGGCTGTTGCGCCATTGAAGAAGAATTCTATATTTAGAACGAACAACCTTTCCTTACCATAGTTAAAATATTCAACTATATAATACTTGCTAGTAACATTATTACTTTTCTTAGCTATATTTTTTGTGTTGAATCCTCTCATTTCATTTGATTTAAATGTTGTTTTTTTTATGTTATTTTTTACAGATTTTACAAAAGATAACAAAAGATTTTACATAATTTTTTAAGCAAGGCATGAAATAAAAAATTATCACTTTTATGAATCAATTACTCATATTTTTGAATTCATGTAAATTTTTCATATTTAATGTGAATGTGAATGCGGGAATTTTCATATTTAATATAGGGTGTATTCATTTTTAATATTTAATATACATTATGTTAAAATATATGAATTTTTCATATTAATCATATTTTTGAATTCATTCAAATCATATTTATTCCATTAATTAGAACAGTACAGTTATTATTATTATTATTATTATTATTGTTAGTTAAAATTTAATGTAAATATAAACATTTAAAAAGATTACTTATAATTTTTCCTTTTAAAAATAATATCTCCTTTTAAGAACATGTATTAAAATTGCTGAGAAAAACATCTTAGCTTAGATATTTAAATCTTTTAAAATTTGTATGGACGTAAAAAGAACTATTGAAAAATAATTTATAAGGCTACAAAATCTTATTTTTCTCCTTTTAGAAGAGATTCTCTTTAAAAAAAAAAATTTACGAAAGTCTTTTGAAAATTTAAAATAAGTATTTGTTTATGTTCTTCTTATATCAGCAGATAAAAAGAACATAAGCAAACTATTATGAGCAGAAAATGCTAAATTCTCGAAGTTGTTCACAGAGGAAAAACAAGTTATTTGTTAGTTGAATCCGTTCATTTCATTTGATTTAAATGATTTTTTTTTTTATATCATGTTTTACAGATTTTACAAAAACAAACAAATATTTTTTATAATTCTTTAAGCAAGACATGATATAAAAAAATTATTTCTTTTCATGAATCAATTACTCATATTTTTGAATTCCATACCACATTCATTCACTTAAATTACAACAGCACAGTTATTATTATTATTAATAGTTAAAATTTATTGTAAAAATAAACATTCAAAAATTATTTATAAAGCTCACACCAATTTTTCATTTTAAAAGTATCTCCTTTTAAGAAAATGTATTAAAATTGCTTAGAAAAACATCTTAATTTAGATCTTTAAAACTTTTGAAATTCGTATGGATGTAAAAACAACTATTGAAAAAAAAAGTTATAGGGCTACAAAATCTTATTTTACTCATTTTAAAAGAGATTCTATTTGAAAAAAAAATCATGAAAGTCTTTTGAAAACTTAAAATAAGTATTTCTAAAAATAAAAAAAATTATTATGAGGAGAAAATGATAAATTCTCGAAATTGTTCACAAAGGAAAAACAAGTTATTTTTGTGTTGAATCCTCCTTTGATTTAAATGTTGATTTCCTTTTGTTTGATTTAAATTAAATTAATAAATAATTAAATTTTGTTTGAATTAAATTTCCTTTGTTTGATTCCTTTGTTTGATTTAATTTTTGTTCTCCTTTGTTTGATTTAATTTTTGTTCTCCTTTGTTTGATTTAAATTATTTCCTTTGATTTAAATGTTGTTTTTTATATCATGTTTTACAGATTTTACAAAAGCAATCAAAAAAAATTTTATAATTTTTTGAGCAAGCAAATTATTTCTTTTTTATGAATCAATAATTCATATTTTTGAATTCACGGGAATTTTTCGTATTTAATGTGATTGTGAATATGTGAATTTTTCATATTAATCATATTTATCAACTATATTTATTCTTTTAATTATAACAGCGCTGTTATTATTATTATTAGTTAAATTTAATGTAAAAATAAAAATTCAAAAAATTATCTAAAACTTTTCCTTTTAAAAAATATCTCCTTTTAAGAACTTGTATTAAAATTACTTAGAAAACTTCTTAATTTAGATCTTTAAAACTTTCAAATTCGTATGGATGTGTAAACAACTACTGAAAAATAATTTATAAGGCTACAAAATCTTATTTTTCTCCTTTTAAAAGAGGATCTCTTTGAAAAAATTTATGAAAATCTTTTGAAAACTTAAAATAAGTACTTCTAATGATAAAAATAAAAAAAATATTATGAGCAGAAAATGTTAAATTCTCGAAATTGTTCACAGACGAAAAACAACTTGGAGCTTTTCTCTACTAGCACAAAAAAAAAAGCGTTGAAAAGGAAAAACATGAAAATAAATGGCTGCAATTCGGATATTTTTTATTTTGTTTTGAAACTCCTACGTAATGTTTTCTTTTAAATTTACTTTTTAACAGCAATGCGTCAGAGTTTTCAGTTTGATTTAGTAAGGAATCGATACATTAAATGAACACAACAATCTGACTTTTAATTAGCGAAATAAAAATAATGACACTTTGATTAAGAATAATGATTTAAATTTCAATTAATTGCTAATTAAAAAATTTTTAATTAAATTCTTGTCAATTATAGACTTCAAAAAGTATTTTGTGTTTTAATATCTTTCGTCAAATTATTTGGGAAAATTTTGTTGATTGGGACAATTTTATCAAAATATATGATGAAAATATATTTTAATTAAAAATAATAAACGACTAATGTTTTTATTTATGAATATTGTAAATTAATTAAAATATTCAGAGAAATAAAAAAAGTTCTTTACTCATTTTAAAAATAATTTGCTGCTTGATATAGCAAAATCGTTTCAAATAGTTATAATTTGAAATGATTCTGTAAGGAAAAAAAATTTTACTCATTTAGAAGGAAATTTATAAAATTAATTAGGAAAAATCTACAAGAAAAAAATGTATAATTAAAATTTATAAAGGAAAAAATTATAATAGAAAATACTAGAAAAGGAGGTAATATATTAAATGAAATTCTTTACAAATTTGTCAACCAAAATTTTTTTTTAAGTTTTTTTATAAAATATAGATGAATATTTGGTAGGAAATTTGAGTACTTTTTATCTGGCTGAAATATTTAATGCAAGATAACTACACATTTATATTCAACATTCGATACTTAATTTCAATTAACTTATTGTAAATTGGCTATAAAATATTATAAAGCAATAAGAAGAAAGACAGAAGAAGAAAACATGAATAATTTTATTTCAGTTAAAAATTAACTATGTTAAAAAACAATTCTTAAAACTAGAACACTAACATATATTTTTGTCAAAATATATGATTAAAATATATTTTGTTTAAAAATAATTTGACTGATTTTTTATTTATGACTATTTTAAATTAATTAAAATATTCAGTGAAATAAATTATAAAGATTTAAATTTCAATTAATTTCTGATTTAATTTTTTTAAGTAAATCCTAGACAATTATAAACTTTGAAAAATATTTTGTGATTTAACGTCTTTTGTGAAAATTTTGTTGATTGGGACAATTTTTATCAAAATAGGGGATGAAAATATATAAATAAAAGTAATAAAAAGCCAAATATTTTCATGATATTTGGCGCCGTTTTTATTTAATTTATATTTCTTAAATTATATTAAAAACTTTTTTGATGAAATGAGCCATTCGTTTTATAAAAATAAATTTGTTTTATTTTCGAAATTGTTTATATCGTTAATTTGTTGAAAAAACAAAACATCTTGTCTCCAAAACAAAAAAAATATCCGATGTTGGAGAAATTTTCGCCTATTAACAAAAAATACCGGAAGTACATCAGAAATAATAATAGAATACCGTATATAAGGATTACGTTATTTGAATAATTTTTCATTTCGTTTATATACGAGTACTTCAGGAAATATTTTGACGAAAAAACATCTCCTCGGCTTATACACGAATCGACATATATTTGGAAATGAAACTCATTAGAACTATGTTTATTTAAAATTGAATGCCAAAATTGAATCATCGATTACTTTACTGTAATCGATGATGAATAACAAGGTTTATATTTATATAACATATATTAATTTGGATTTAAATGGAAAATAGTCGTCTAAAATTGACTGTAAAACGTTGCCATAACTGCTGTTAAATGATATTTCAATTTTAAATGCTGAATATTTTTTTAATTTAGCTGATGCGTTGGTAGAATGCATAAATAAACGTGAAGCCTGAATGCCATAATAAATCTGGCAGGCATAAATGAACCTCAAGATCTAATGTTGCAAAAATATTACATCATTTCCGTTTCGTTATCATGGTCATTTTTGTATCTTGGCAATCTACTAGCCGCCTACTTGGCAATGTTACTAGCCGTAACATAAATAAAACTATACTTGTAACACATTATAGAAGATAAACTACTGTGTCTGACAGGATAGGAAATAACCTTGAAAGTTTTCTTCCCACGCACAACTAGTTCCACACAAGAAAAACAATCTACAGGGGCAAAACTATTAATCCAGTAGGAACTTTTTGTTCAGTTCAGACATTTACGCATTGCTAACATTTAAACGTACTTCTTCCCATATTCAGGAATGTTAGCGGATGTAAAAGTTCAGCTTCTTGGGCGACCTTTAGGGGTGTGGAAGTGGGTGGTCCAAAAATCGTCTGAGGGAAAGACGGGAAAATCGAAGCCAAGACAGAGCTATCAAAAACTTCGTGACATTTCTCTGCTGCGGCGTGACGTCAGTGGGATCCTATTGGTCCCCCAAACGGGAACGGGGGTGGAGCCAGGGGATATATGGAACGTGAAAATCTCTGCAGTCGATAACCGAACGGTTTGGAACGATGCCAGCAAAACGAAGAATGAAATATTGTCATATTTTCAGTTTCGGAAGAAAGAACTCCCCACCGTTTTCTTTTTTTATTCCCGTTTTCGTTTCAGTTAGTTACCGTCAAGGTCCAACGAACAGCCCTAAATGTCAAAAGGGCCCGGTCGATTCCCCAATTTTGTGAATGAATACGAAACGCCTTTTTTTCCTACTTTCCTACGAGGCTTGTTCTGCAGGAAAACTAACTTGATGTTTGAACGCCAGCGGGACACGCTTGTTGTACAAAACTTTTACTTGTAATCGATTTGAAGTCAGCGTGCATTCTTTCGCAGCTATTTTGATGTTAAACATTTCGAACTTCTTTCTTCTAGAAACTTTGTGGTCATCAGTTTAACTTAAAGAAATTATCCCACATAAATAATCCCACATGTGTTTAACCTTTATTTGGCTGATAAAATTCAAAGAAAATAATTGATGAAAAATATTCATACGAAGAATATTATTAAAGTAGGTTTTCTGATCGATTTTAAATAAGTTTACTTAGTAACTATCATAATATTTTTATATCATGATTTAACAATAATAATAATTTGTAAATCGTTTTGAGGGTGATTAATTTCAAATTTCTTAAGTTATCAATAAAGTATGTTAAATTCCTATTTTTATGGGAGGCCTTATGTCCACTTGGCTAACCCTCTGGCAGTTGGTACTACAGCTACCAGGTTCGAATCCTGGCAGTTTTATGGATGTTTGTTAGTGGTTCTGAATCCACGTTAATCTGTAGGTTCCGATCTAATTAGCATAAAATGACCATAGAGCCACAAACCAAACCTAATTTTTATGGTTATAGACAGAAAAAAATATTTTTTTTGTCAGTTTCAATGGGAATTCCAACGAGAAGAGAAAAAAAAAAAAAAAATCATGTTGTGCAAAATCTTTACAAGTAATTGATTACAGCCATTATTAAGAGTTTAAATGATTATTTGATTTAATAATTTTGATTAGGCTATTACTTATATTAGGTTGATTATTCATATTATTATTATTATTAGGTTGATTATTCATATTATTATTATTATTATTAGGTTGATTATTTATGATTTAATAATTTTGATTTCTTCCTTTTCTTCAGAGAAATGTTTGGTTTATTATTTTGAATATTTATAAGAATTTAATTATTTATAATTATTGAATTATTTATTTCAATTAAATATTATAAAAAATATTTATTAGCCTTTTTAAAGGCTAATAATAATAATAAATAATAATTTTTTTTTTTTAATTAAAATATGTTGACTTTATAAATTTTGCTAATGTTTTAAAATTTTATTATTCTAAAACTAAAGAGAATTTTATAAATCCTTTCTATTTCAATGAATAATTTAATGATTCAGTTAATTTCACAACTTAATGAAGCAATATGTTGCCGCAAAAAGTGAAGATAAATTACTATTCCTATACGCATGCTTGTTATTTAAATTTTTACTTCGATTACAGTCTACTGTGATTCTTGAATTTAAACTTATTTAATTTTCCTTTTCAAAAATACATTCAGCTGATTACTCTAAATATTTTTAAAATATTTTTTTAGTACACCAGTCTTATATTAATGCATTTTTATGCTGAAGAAGTCAATATAAATAATGAACTTGAAATTTTTAATTTTATTAAAACTAATATAATTTAATCTTATAAAATATATATTATATATTATAATTTATATAATAATTTATATTACAAAATATAAATAAATACTATATATTAATATTAAAAATATTTTTTAAAATGAAAGTAATTATTATAATTATTTTCTGGTCCAAAAATTCTAGATTTAGAAAACGTGTTATCGATTTTCCAATTTTTTGCGAATGAATATCAAAAGGGCATTTTTATTTTTGTTTATATATGTTTTTGTTTTTGTTTTTTATTTTTGTTATGATAGTTGTTGAACTATCGGGCTATCAAGAAAGTAATTTTTGTTTTCGCTATTCCAATATATTTTAAATCCCAAATTTTTTCTCTTCCCCATCCAATAATTTTATCTGTAAAAGTAACAAAAAGAAGGAAATGGAAAAAATTACAATTTTTTTACTTATCGATTGTAGAAATATTTAACGTTGAAATTTTCTTAACCTGTCATAAACAATTATTTATTTTTATTGCATAGGAACTTAAATCCATTTGTTTTTAAAATAATATCGAAATATTGCAAGATAACTTAAAAAAGTTTAATATTACTTCATTTCTTTATACCATTTGAAACTATGAAGGTGTTCATTAAAGTTAATTAAATATAATGTTTTTCAAAATAATTACATTTTCTCCCTATTGTAACTCCACAAAAGGAAATAAATAGTGTTTCTTTTTTCATTAAAATCCTTTTAGTAATGTATTTAGCTAACATTTTTAGAAAAGAATTGCATTCATTTTTGGAGAGCGATAAATGTTTTCAAATATTTTCTTCTGTTAAATATTATTTTTCTATCTTTATCGATGTCACGGAAAAATGTAACTATAAAAAGATTTTTCAGGAGTAGCATGTTTAAGTGTTGGTATTCCAAATATTAATCAACATTATTATTTCGCCGTGGATTTCAGTTAGAAATACAGAATGTAACTGTCAAAGTGTTGTTTAAGTTATGCGAAAAGTTCTAAAACTTCACATTCGAGAGGCAACGACATACACTCAAGAGCCAATACATTATGACTACCCCTACATTTTGCAATGAACTCGCCTGGATGATGTGGAAGGCACGTGATCAGGTAGAAGTGGTATTTAACTGCTGCTAAAGAGTCAGAAGAATCATAATTTTATTTACTTCTGTGTGTGATGGGAAAGGCTGCGGATCTAAGCGACTTTGATAGAGGGCAGATTATAATGGCTCGAAGGCTCGGAACAAGTATTTCCGAAACTGCACGACTCGTGGGTTGTTCGCGATCTACAGTTGTTAGTACTTATGCAAAGTGGATAAATGACGGTGAAACCAGCAGTAGACGACATGGTTTTGGCGTCCACACGCTATCAAAGAAAAAGGTCGTCGGAGAGTGTCTCGCATGGTGTAGCAAAACCGGAGCCAGACAGTGGCTCTGCTGATAGCCCAATACAATGCAAGGCCAAAGTAGAATAGTATCGGAACACACTGTTCAGCGGACACTGTTGGATATGGGGCTACGCAGCAAACGTCCCACTCGTGTGCCTTTGCTGACCAAGTGCCTGCGCTGGGCCCGAGAACCTCGTGACTGGTCCATGGATCAGTGGGAAAGAGTTGCTTGGTCAGATGAATTCCGGTTTGTCATTCATCACGCCGATGGCCGTGTCAGGATACTCCGCCTTCCAGGCGAACAGTTGCTCCCTCAATGTACAATAGGTCCTACACAGGCCGGTGGTGGCGGTATTATGCTTTGGGGACGTTTTCTTGGGCGTCTCTGGGACCCGTAGTTGTGGTAGAGTAGACCATGAATGCTACAGGGTATCTGAATATCATTGCGGACCAGTTGCACCCTTACATGCCCTCTGTTTTTCCAGCTGGAAATGGAATGTTCCAACAGGACAACGCCCCCTTGCCACAAGGCTAAAATTGTGTTGCAGGGGTTCCAGGAACATGATGCTGAATTCCAGTTAATGTCCTGGCCGCCTAACTCACCGGATCGCAATCCGATAGAACACATTTGGGATATCCTGGGACGGCAGCTCAGAGTTCAAAGACCACCAATTCGCAATATCTCGGACCGTTGCTTAAACATCTGGTACAGTCTGTCTCCAGCCATCTACCAAGGACTTGTGGCATCCATGCCAAGGCGGGTTGAAGCTGTGTTACGCGCCAAAGGTGGGCCAACTCGTTATTGACAGGTGGTCATAATGTTTTGGCTCTTGAGTGTAAAGTTCGCTGTATAAGGCTTTTTACAATAAATATGTTAATTAGAATACAGGGCATTTTTAATTATTTGATTTTTAATCTATTATTTATCGGTAAATATTGAAAAAGAGTAGTTCTTCTCAATAATTAGTCATGTAATTATGACTAAAGATTTTGAAATCTTTTTATGGTGGAAGGAGCATTGTTCACCAATTGAGAACGTTTCAAGTTACACATTACAAAATTATATATAAATATATATACATTGTGATTAAATAACTATCTACTGCAAAAGTGAATAAAATTCTATGCGAATTTCCTTGCCGTCAAATTATAATCAATTTAATTTGATAATTGATAATTAATATTATCTCTGCAGCTATTAATAGGATCCTTCAACTGCTAATATGCTTCATCAGTTAATATGCTCTTCATGTTCCTGCAAATTAGATGGATAGTATTTTTCAATTAAGAATAATAAACTTTTAATGTAAGGTTAACACCTCATTTATTTTCCAATGCTGGACATGAGATCAAGTATCACTTGGACTTACTACTACCAATTACAAGTTATGTAGAGAACTTGTAATCCTTGGACATCCTATGTTATTATAATTGAACGAGGATTATTGGAAACATAACAAAGTTATGCTAGAAAAATAGTTTAAATTAATAAAGGACACATTTTTTCTATAACTACAAAATTGCGATATAAGATTCATTGTTTTCTGGTAGTATGTCTGCGCCATATTCTATTCCATGCTATAGATTGTTACGTGTATCAAGAGGTCTAGCAGCTGTAATAACTGTGGACGTAACAGTTCTTAGACGTAAGTACATAGTGTTGATGGCCACAGTCCTTCACGTAATCCCATATGAGAATATTCTGGAGTAAAATCTGGGGATTATCCATTTACAGTTACGAATCACTCTGATGCTTGTTTAAAAAGGTAATAAAAAAATCTAACATTATTTGGACGTACTATGAGCAATCCAGCGATCTAGCAGCATCCGTTAAGTTAGTGATCGTTAATCTGTTAGTTTCGCGTCGTTAAGTTAGTGAAGACATTTTTATTCTCATCTATTCTATTTTTCTTTAAATAACTTTGTAATTTGTCCAAATGTTAGCCCTTTTATTATTCAAATTTTTGGATATTAAAAGGAACAAAAAAGTTTTTTATTGCTAAACCTCTGGAATGGATTTGCTGCCAATCTCCAACTTAACGGATTCCTTGGCTCCATGTCTGCACCCTTAATGGCTCGTTTACCAACAATGAAATGAAGCCCCTTAATTTCCGTGATGAGTCCTTTGTGGGGAGGTGGTGTTTGAACCACAATCGCCACGATTAAAGTAAGAGGAGTCGGAGGGAAGAGCCTCCTCTTTCAATCAGAGCTCCCCTCTGGGTGCATTAGGACGATTGGAAGAGGAGTCGGCCTTTTCAGCACCAAGAACTACATCCCGCGGTGCTCTTTGTTTCTAAGAAAGAGATGATTCCCTGGAGATGGCCGTTTAAGCCGAGAACAGTTTGAGGAAAGTAAAGGGGATGAATCTCTAATATATCAGACATAGTATGATTTTAATGATTTTTGAAAAGTATTTAAGAACTGTGGTTAATTGAGAGTCTTCCTTTTACGATAGGGTTGGAGTATTTAGAGCTCCAATTTTATTAATGATGAA
This sequence comes from Caerostris extrusa, assembly GCA_021605095.1. Lineage (NCBI taxonomy): Eukaryota > Metazoa > Arthropoda > Arachnida > Araneae > Araneidae > Caerostris > Caerostris extrusa. The sequence continues at coordinate 23,044 of BPLR01008000.1, read as the reverse complement.
TGTTTAAATCCTTTGATGGTTATCTTGATTGTCATCTATTTTTTAAATACTTATCAGACTTTTATTAAATTTTTATTCATGGAAATAAGTGATATTTTACTTTGCTTTAGCTGGTCCCAACCACAAATAAAACGAGATCAGGGATTTTTTTAAATGCTTGAATATCCAAAAATAATTACGTTTTGTTTATTTGGAAATGAAATCGTTAATTGTTATAACCAATTTATAATATGAACATCACTTTAATGTGTAAAAAGCTTGTTCCAAATGGAAAAAAATTGTACTTGTATTTCACATGGCACCATGCAGCTTGTTAACTTCTGATGCCTATTTTGAGTAATTAACCTTATCGTGAAAATTTTTATAGAAGATACTAGAGAATAATAATAAACAAAAAAAAAATGTATTTTCACTGTCGCTATTAAATGATGTATTTTTTTAAGATCAAGGTATTATATTGGTGGTTTTGAAATTATAAATTCGGAATTTAGTGAGCATTCTAGTAATAATGTTCTTGTGAATAGTATAATTTGATGTGCCCAATCCCATTACTTTTTTCATTGTGTAATCGCATGAAATGTAATATGTCGTTTTGTAATCATGTCATAGACATATCAATAATTTATTTCATTATGTAACCACATATCGTAATCTTTGTGTAATCAATAGTATTAAAACCATAAAGAAAAATATTTTCAAAAAGTTGTTTCCTAATTTTTGAACGTAGGAATTAATTGACATAATTTCTTAAGTGATATTTTCAATACATATTCACAAAAACTATAACAATAATATATGGAAAAAATTGTTGGATAATTTTTCTACTTATAGTATGAGATGAATTATTTACAAAAGCTAAAATATCAAAATTTAATTTGATATCAATTTTATAAGATCAAATAAAGCGCATCTATTCAAGTTTTGGTAAAGACTAGATGCTGAGCTCCCATTTAGAGCATTTACTCAGTATTCAGATTTATTCAACTACCAATATGGGTTCAATTGTGAATCGTATTCTTATTTTTAGTTTCTCGTTATTTCTTATTTTTCAAGCGATGCCTCTTTTATAATATTTATCCATATGATCAAAATCGACAATTATTCAAAAATTTTGGAAAACATCCATGTAATATTCCATGATTTCATGATTTTTCTGCTTTGCTAGCATTTTACATTTATTTATTTATTTGCTTTTATATTTTTGGTTACATATCAAAAAATCACCATAGTGGTTACACGGAAAAATTATTTTGATCTAATAAAAATTTATAATAAATATATAAATTTTAATTATCATATCTTATTTTTTTACTAAGATTGATTTATTAATTATATCTCATTATTAATTAAACATGTTTTTTATTAATGCAGAATGCAGATATCTTTCAACTACAACTATGGACTTCCTATACATTTAATTTTTCAACTTCTTACTTTTGTATTCTATTCTGCATTAAACGTTTAGCGAAAACTCCAAACAAAATGTCGGAAGAGATTCTATTATAATATAATAATTATCAGTATTGTGTAGCGTGATGAATTACAGATCACTCATAATAAATAGAGGTGAACAGTCTAACCATCATTGACTGTTCCCTCTATTTATTATGAATGATCTGTAATTCATCACCCTACACAATTCAGAGAATCTATAAATAAACACTTTGTTTAACGAAAACCTTGAACTCGAAGAAAGCGACCTAAACAAAATATCCTTGATGAAATCCTACTCACCCCTACAAACACAGACCTCAGTCCACACCAGTCAGTTCGTCGCATCCCATTTAATACGCTTCCCCTACATTTCATTTAGCTAATGCCCTAATACAATTTGCGCCATTAAAAAGATCACTAACACTGACTGGATAATAAAAAAAAAATGCAGCAAAATAAAACCCAATCCCTCCGTAACCCCATTGACTGTACACGCACACGAACGCGACTCACGAACTAAGGCCCGCCGACTCACATCGGCTTCGTGATTGATATTCTGCACGGGCTGGAATACTACACACACACAGACTCATCAAGTTATTGCCGTTATCGGCTGCAAAAAGAGGGGGATCGGGTCACGTGTCACCCCCTTCAGGACCAATCCCATTTTCCTTGCTGATTTCCGGTTCGAGACACGCGATGTCCCTTTCTCTGTTTAGCCATTAAGTTGATGGAAGGAGCTCGAAATGGTGTGTTTAGTGGCTTGTTTTGACGTTCCATTGATGGTGATTGGCGGCCTTTAACTGTTCATACTGATATGTTTTTCTCTTCCAGAGGATTGCTTTGTGCAGTGGACAAAGTGAAACCGACTCATAGTATATCGTTTGAACAGATCGATTTCCAATATCTTTCAAAATGTGGATAATTTAATACAATCTTATCTAAACTTGTGTACTTAATAATAATAGGAATCCCTTTCAATCTTTATCAGTGTCAAGAAACACGATTTTCACTACATTCTATTAAAAAAATTGATTAGTTCCAAAGCACTAAAATAAGGTGATTCTGTCTGATAGTGTTTGTAAGCGATGCAAAAAATATACATACCATAACCGTAATTAATCATTTAGAGTAAAGTTTATTTGAAAGAGGAATTGTACAATCCTAAGTTTATACAAATCAGTCTACTGTCATATTTTTTTTTCAGTTATCTTATTTAATAATGGTAGCCTGATGGTCAATTAGATATCACACAGACCTTTGGTACCACAAGCTTCAGATTCGAATCTTGGCGGTAGCATGGATGTTTGTGAGTGGTTCGGAATCCACGTTAAACTATAGCTCCCGGTCTAATTAACCTAAAGTGAGCAAAAAATGACCATAGATCAACAAACCTAATGAAATCATTAATAATGCTTAAATGATCATTTTGTACTTGTAAAATATATTTTTTACTCCGTATTAAAAAACTTATATTTCTTATAACCGATTTACTATGACAGATTAGATTCTAAGTTTATTCAAAAGGTGAATGTAAAAGATTTTCAATATATTTTTTTAATTAAATAAAATTTTACTTTTTAAACTTAGTATTCAAAAATACAAGTCGCATCCGTTTGTACAAATTGAGAGTTTAATAAACAGGAAGAAATAAAAAAAAAATGCACCATATCTTAAAAGGATTAACGTCTAAAGAGGATGACACCTAAAAAGTATTTATATTTTAATCTGTTGAAAATCGTATAGCGATAACGAAGAAAGGGTATGAAAAATTATGCATACAGAACAACTTATGAGTTCAGGTCTATATAGAAGTGCCCCAAGTTATGGAGATCACTTGGAGAATTATATTTAACTACTTTTAAAGAAAATCGTCTGAAGTTGCATACTGTTAGTAAAATACAATTTCTTTGCACAAGAAAATCTAATTCTTACTCATAAAATGAGTAAGAATCTTATGAAGTAATTGTTTTGGTTTTATTCTTTTTCACATCGTCGTTTTAAAAGGAAAATTGAAAAACTCTAGTTACTGTAAACGGACTGGAGTTATCTTAAATGCTACAGCAAATTCAAATTATGTTCAATCATCAAACAGGAAAGTTGTTACTTCTCTACCTTATTAATTACTATTCCAAATTAATTATAACTCCTACAAATTAATTACTCCTCTATCTTGCTAATTTTCTGTTTGATGATTGAGCAAAATTTGAATTTGCTGTAGCATTTAAAATAACTCCAGTCCGTTTACAGTAACTAGAGTTTTTCAATTTTCCTTTTAAAAAACGGTGATTTAAAAAGAATAAAGCAAAAAAAAATTACTCATAAGATAAGACAGGAAGTCAATGTTATCATTAAATTACAGATTCATTTTGGATAAAACATCGTATATTGTGACCATATCACAATAATTCGTAACTCTAATCCCAAAGTATCGGTGGCTGTCAATAAAATTTTAATACTTATATTTTTTTATGTATTCCTACAATATAAAATAACCAAATTTTCAATTAAAAGTTTAGTTATAAAACTTTGCAAAATAATCTGCAAAATTCTATAAAAATTTCATTAGAACAAAAATTCCTCGTTAAACTGTAGGTACCAGTCTGATTAGTCCAAAGTGTGCACAAAATAACCGTAGAGAGCAAACGAAATCAGTCCAATCAGCAATTAACCTCATAAAAATACTGCAAAACATAGCTACACTCATTTAGCATTTCTATTCTGTAATTAATTACGTTTCAAGCATTTTAACAACAATCAAAATTTAAATCCTTTTAATTGGACATTAAATCACTACACACATAATCGAAGTTATTTGAATATATAATTATTTCGTAATAAACAATTGATACGCTATTAATTGAAATATGTAACTTTATTTAAATAAGAACATAGAGCATGACGAACGTGAAGACAATCATGCTCTATGAAGAACATAAAGCATGTTTGTCTGTCAGTATGTTACATAATGCAATATTAGCATTAAGGATAGTGATAACCTTTTATAATACATGGAAGTTTTTGTGCAATTGTTATTGCGAATTATATAACCATATGCGTTACTCTGATTAGTTCTTTTTTTGTTTCATTTTTTACATTTTATGGTTCTCCTTGTATTCATTTGCCAAAAAATTTAATTTTTCTTGTATTGCAAATTTTATTACTTAAGCATTTTTATATATATATATATATATATAAACGTAAAAACAGGAAATTTTAACTGATCAAGTCTTGATATATCTCTGAATAAATAAAGTAGCAATATACCATTAAATATACCCAGCAATATTAACGTTATTCTCACTCTGAATAGTACTTAACAAACTGATTATTTCTTATTTATAATGATTGAAATTCCTTATTGATTTTCCAATATATAAATTTTGTCATTAATGTTTTATGATTAATTGCATACAGTAGGATAGGATAATATAATGGATGTGATAATTATTATCACATTCTACTGTATCATAACAATAATGGCATAAATCATAACACATTAATAACAAAACTGTAATCATAAAGAAGCCTAATGTATACCTACTGTAATCATAAAATATTAATGACAAAATTTATATATTGAAAATTCAATAAGTCCTTAAATTTTAAAGACCTTCAAAATAAGTCTTCAGCCTTAAAAAATGATATAATTGATCATGATCATCAATGATCGTCTTTTAAGGAATATGACCCAACAGCCAATCAACTTCAGAAGACATTCCTGCAACCAGACGACACATCACAAACCAATAACTAGTTATCGAAACCCTTTCAGTATTCCTGTGGCGTGCGAAACTGCCCGTGAAATGGAGGTACTGACACAGTGGTATTAATTTCACCAGTAGTGCATACATCAGCCGCCGTATGGGTCTCGGGCGGGGGTGGTCCCTGTATTTCGCATAGTTTGGGGGAGGCACTGCGGCCATGTTCCGCAGTCACGGTTGTGGGGGAAGGGCCATTTTCGGGACTGCGGACGTTTCCTGCCAATCGATAATTTTTATAATAAGCTTATCCCGAAACTCGATTTTTTCTCATTCAGAGATCCAGATCCGTTACTGACGCATCCGGACATCGCATCCGGTCGATGGAATCGGATGTCCGGGAAGGAGATGGAAGATAGGATGGGATTTTGTGGTTGGAATCCGCATTGGAGCATTCCTTTTCGGGATGAAACTGGACTGGATTCAAATTTTAACTAAGAAAAGTTTATTTAAATGTTTTAAGGATTTTTTTAATTTAAGGATTTTTATGTTGATTTTTGTAGTTTCCGGAAAAGATGTAAGAAAAAACTTTATATTTTTTTGCCAATAAAAAAAAAAAAAACTGGCATATAAATTTTAGAAAATATTTTATTACATTTACCGGATCTTATTCAAATTTTATAAGAAAAGTTTAATTAAATGTTTTATAAATAAAATATATGTAACATTTATCGGACCGGATTCAAATTTTAAATAAAAAAGTTTATTTAAAAGTTGAATAAATTTAAGAATTTTATGTTAATGTTTTGTTGTTTCCGGAAAAATATGTAAGAAAAATCATATCTTTCTCCAATAAAAAAAAACCAGGCATATAAATTTTAGGAAAATATATTTACATTTATCGGACCGGATTCAAATTTTAACTAAGAAAAGATTATTTAAATGTTTTTAAAGGATTTTCAAAGACATTTAAGGTTTTTTTTACGTAGATATTTTTAAAGTCAATTTTCCGGAAAGGATGAAACATATTATTTGCCAATAAAAATCAGGAACATAAATTTTTTAGAAAAATATTTTATAATATTTATCGGACTTGAATCAAATTTTAGTTTATTTAAATGTTTTTAAATGATTTTCGAAGACATTTAATGATTTTAATGTTGATTTTTTTTTAAGACTGTTTTCTGGAAAAGATGAAGGATGAAACATATTTTTTTCCTATAAAAAAAATTCGGCATATAAATTTTAGAAAAATATTTTATTACATTTACAAATAGGGGCAAATTTAAATTGTGTGTTATTAGTTTTGAAATTGTTGAAAACATAACACTGAAAACTGCAAAATAAAATTCAGAAAATTCAAAGAGAAAATTGTTCGAGTTTTACAAAATTAGAGCAATCATATAGTATTTATTCAATCTAATATTTGACTAAAAATTATTTCACGAAAACTACTAAAGTAAATATACAGTAACATTGAAATTTAGAAAAATTATATCAAAAGATATACCATTACATCAAAAAGATAAAAAAAATTTCCAAAAGATTAAGTAAAAAAAATAATTCTAACAAAAATAAGAAAAAAAATATTAAAACAAAAAAATTAAAAATATAAAAATAAAAAATAAAAACATTTTTTAAAAAAAAAAATATATCATATATTTTTTTTAAATAACTTTATATAATATTTATATTTTATAATTATTATATTTGTATTATTTATAATTTTAATACTTTGTATTTTATATAATATTTAATATAAAATGCAAGGTAAGGTATTTTCTAGCTATCTTTCTATCTTCTTATTTATCTTTTTTTTCATTAAATTAAATATCAATTCAGCTAGCCAAATTAATTTTATCTTCTCGTAAAAGCATATTTCTCTCCAGTAATTTAAATGATGCACAATAAAATAAGACTTTTAATAACATAAGCCCCAATGAAAATTTGACATAGTCTCGATAATTACTGAATAAATAAACTAGCAATGTAACATTAAATATACCTAGCATTATTAATGTTCTTCTAACACTGAAAGTACTCAAATAATAAACTAATTAGTGTGTTATTTGAGTACTATTCAGAAAAGAGATATGAATTAGTATAATCATTGTATGTTATATATGAGCTATTATAATTATATTAATAAAATAATTAGTTTATTCTTATAATTATAATAATCAAATAAACTAATTCTATTAGCTTTTTCTAGAAAGATATTGAGAAAAGAAAAAAATATGCAGTGCTTTATATATACTGTTACGCGATGTTTACCAAAATCAATAAAAAAAATGAATGCAGAAATTTTTTATTTCTAAAATATAGATTTTATTACTGATCTGGTAACGTTTTCCTTCTAATAATTGGAAAAGGATAAAAAATAGCGTCAATATATTTTTAATTTAGAAGTTTTCTCTTATTTAACAATATTTTCTGTTTTTGAATTAATTTTAAATCTTTTTAATAAAACAACCATTTAAACAGAAAGGTTATATGAGATGATAGCAAGATTTCATCCGAAGGCAAGGGTCTCCAAACTTTCCAGCCTTATGGCCATATTGTTTACTCCAGTAAGTACCAAGGGCCAAAACAGTTTTAATTTTTCTGCCATTATCTGTAATTTCTAGACCAGTCGAAAAAACAGCCCACACCATTGAGCCACCAGTACGCTCTGAGCAAGCATATACCTGCTAACTACAAACTATTGTCAGTAAAAATCACAATTACACAAATCTTATTATTTCTGTTTTTTTTACAAGTGGATACCCCACAGTTTCATTCGCGTTAATTTGGTTTTTCCGCGTTTGCTCCAACCTAACATTCTGAAAGGGATTGTTAATTTTTCGTGCGGTCATCATCAAAATCATATGTTCTATTCAAGATATATATACATTTCCAAACATCGATATACATTACACATGCTACTATGTTCACTAGTTTATAATGTTAGCAGGTTTCATTTCTTGTTAGTTGTTATGCTTAAGTTAAATTTTCCGTGTATTATGCTTGTCATTAAGCTTTACCTAGCAAGTCAATAAAACCGAGTTATCATCATTCTGTGCTTTTTATCCAACTTATTACAGCAACAATAAGCTATTCGCTGTCGCGGGCCGGATTGATGACACTGGCGGGCATGGATTTGGCCCGCGGGCCGTAGTTTAGAGACCCTGTCTAAGGGAAGGCCCGGAAAGAAAGTTTAATGGGATGAAATAAATAATTTAAGGGGTATAGTCTATTATCATTTGTATTCTAGAATCTTAAAAACTTTTTAACGATTTGAAAAACACAAAAAGCTTGAAATACGAGATCCAAATAATAATTCGATTAAATTTGACCTTTTCTGGATGTTTTTCAAGTGAATTATACACACAAAAAAATAATTAAATAACTAACTTTTATAAATCTGTCTTTATGAGACTTTTCTTTACTTACATTTTTCTTGACTTGTGGATCTTACAAATAAGTTAAAAATTTATGGGAACTCGTCCCTTAAATTATAAAAAAAACTTCAATATAATCAACTGTATTAAAATTTAAAATTTTCTCAGATAGCTAATTAAATAGCATTTTCGAGAATCTGTAAACTCCTAACGAGAATTTAAATTATTATGAACTAGAACTAAAAACTATTCCTTTCTATAAAACTACTTTAAAGAGATTTAAATATCTAAGAATAGTTACTTAAATCGTTAACTAAATTGGTAAAATAATAAAATGTCGTAATATTATCGTAAAATAAATAAGCCTAGTTATTATTATCGTTAATTATCCATTTTTGATAGCTTATATTGAGTGTTGATAGCTACTATTTATTAAGTTTTTGAAATTTAATTTTTAAGAAATACTTTCGTCTTTTATGTTAATATACTATTAAAATAATTGACCTTCAAAAATTCAGATACAACATGTTTTTGAAACTCTCTTTATAAAAATTAAACTGAAGATAAGATATGTTTTATATAATGGATTTTAAATAACCTTAATATATTCAAACGAAAGAATTATAGGCACTATTATTTCTTTAAAGAACTTTACATTTATATAAGTAGCAGCAAATATTCTTTTAAAATTTATGTTTCTAATATACGTTTCTTTTTATTTTGTTATTATATATTGTTGATGCTGTTTTTATCTGTTTCATAAATATTGTGAATGACTTATCACAAACTAAAGCTACCTTAAAATATTTAAATAACTATATTTCGTTAATTATCAATTTTTTGATAGCTTATATTGAGTTTTGATAGCGACTATTTATTAAATTTTTTGAGATTTAATTTTTAAGAAATGCTTTCGTCTTTAATATGCAAATATAATAATAATAATAATAATTGACCTTCAAAATTCAAATATAACATTTTATTACCCCCACCCCTTTAAAAAAATTAAACTAAATATAAAAGATATTTCTTATATATGAGATTGTAAATAACCTTAATAAATTCATAGGAAAGAATTATATGCTTTATAGAAAGTTTTGTAAAGAACTTTACATCTATATAGGTAGCAGTAAATATCATACTTTTGAAATTTATGTTTCTAATAAACGTTTCTTGATCTTTATTTTTGTTCTGATATATTGTTGATGCTGTTTTCATTTGTTTCGTAAATATGGTGAAGGACTTATCACAAACTAAAGCTACTTTAAAAGATTTCAATAACTATGTTTAGTCATTTATCAATTTTAATAGCTTATATTGAGTATTAAATGAGATTATTTATTAAGTTTTTGAGATTTCATTCTTTAAGAAATGCTTTCGTCTTTGATATGTTAATATAATATTAAATTAATCTATCTTCAAAAATTCAGAAACATGTCTTTTAAACTCTTTTTTAAAAAATTTTAAACTAAAGTTAAAAAGATATGTTTTATATAAGAGATTGTAAATAACCTTAATAAATTCAAAGGAAAGAATTATATGCACTATTATTCCCTTAAAGAACTTTACATTTATATAGATAACAATAAATATCCCACTTTTGAAATACAAGTTTCTAATAAAAGTTTTTGATGTTTATTATTGTTATGATATATTGTTAATGCTGTCTTTATCTGTTTCGTAAATACGGCGAATCACTTATCCCAAATTAATGCTGTTATAATGACAAGAATCAAACAATCTTCAAAACCCATATCCGTTTACAATTCTCTCCTTTCTATATTTAAAAATAATTCATCATTCCACGTAATTCTATTTCATTCTTTTAAATAATTTATTGAATATTATTCATAATTTCAGCCATCATCAATTTTTGCATTCATCTGCATCTTTCATATTCATAGTGAGAACAAACGCCTCGTCTTAACACAAACAACGCGAGACTTCATACATTCAATTACTTTCTGTATGAAACCTTAATTTCATTACATCACTGCTTTCTCTCGCTGAAACCTAGAGAATTATGTTATTTATTTCAACTCTTTGTCTGAGCAACCGAGTTCTTGGATTCGTCTCTCTCTCTCTCTCTATAATCAAATAACAATCGTCTGGATTATTCAAATCTTTCCAAACAGACATCATTTAAAACAAAGTGTAGAATGAGAGGAACTAATGCGATTTAATCTTTTTTGAGCTCAGGGTGTAAATCTATTATGTCTAGACTTTCTGTTGAATCCAGATTTGCTTGCTTAAGACAGACAGATCAGATAACTGCAATGCAATGAATTGTAAAGATTTCAAACAGAAAAGATGAAATATAAAGATAGTATGCGCATAATAAAAGGATTCAAGGTGTTAGTAATTCCTTGTTTTGCAACATTTTTCGACATAATAAAATTTCTCTTGAAACTATTCACTTAGTTAAGATGGATAGATTAGATAGCTGTCAGACACCAAAGATTTGAAATTGAAAACTAAAATAACTAAGTATGCTCATAAATAATTGAGGATGCCTAGATAAATAAGCATATAGATAAATGCAGCGTTAATTTGATGGTCTATATTGAGGAAATCTGGGATATTAGATGTGAAAATATTTGCAATAAAATAAATATAAATTCATTTGCAATTGATATATTGGATATCATAGTATGATCAAATCTATGTCTTTTGACATGTATATGCAAATAAAAATTACAGTAGAAAGAAAGTAGGCATATAACATTTTTTGGAAATTAGTGATTTGGTTTGATTTGTCACTCTATGGTCATTTTTGTGTACATTAGGCTAATTAGATCGTGACCTGCAGTTAACCAGGATTCAAACCTGAAGCCTCAAAAATTAGTGAAAAGTTTTATTGACTAATCAGAAATGGGTGTGGCCTTATGGATAATTCATTGCACTTCCGAACTAAAGAAGTTTGGTTTGAAATCAGATAAGTAAAGGTGATCCACAACTTTCTGTGTCTATGAGTGGGTGAATAGACACGATGATTCCAAATAGTACGGCGAATGGAGTCGAAAAATCTTTTAATGGTCTCGTGGATAATCGGTAAGGAATTGCAAGCTCTCCCATAGAAAAATCATACTAAATTTGTCGAATTTCGTCTCAAATTAAGGTAATAAAATATAAATTGAATGTAGTCTGACCTCCTTCATGTATTTTGACTAACGCTGAATCTACTACTTGTTCATGGTGTTTGTAATTCCTCGTTTTGAAACATTTTTCGATATAATAAAATTTCTTTTGCAATTATTCACTTAGTTAAGATGGACAAATTAGATAGCTGTAAGAAACGAAGTTTCGAAACTGAAAGTTAAAATAACTATGCGCGCTCATAAATCATATTGAGGAAATCAGCGATGTCTGATTTTAATGTGCATTAAAATGAATATTTTTTAATGTAAATTAATTTCCAATTGATATATTGGACATTTTTGTGTGATCAAATGTCTTCTGGCATGTATTAATTAAAATACGTTTAATAATACGTTTTGGAAAATACGTTTAATAATACGTTTGGAAATTAATGAAAATTTGCTAGTAATTGAAAAGGTTGAGGTTGATTGTAGACCAGAAGGCTCTTGGTCTTCAACGTGTTCTCTGCCTTCTTTGAAATGTTTATACCACTTCTAAACATTTCTTTCCGATATAGGGATGCTCACCGAATGCCTTTTATAACATTCTATACATTTCCGTAAACAAAATTGAATGCAAGTTCTTTGTTCAATTAATTCAGACATTTCAAAAATCGCCGGAATCACTTTTAGCGTCTCACAAAGCCAAGCGTAACTCAAACACTAATGAATATTTTGACGTCAAATTTGGCATCGATGTCAAGGATGGTTCCATCAACCTAAAAAGAAAAAAACGAATTAAATTCCATAAGCCCCGGAAAAATTTTAAATTGAAAACTGGTCTTACTTTTTGGACACATGAGTACATTGGTATGATTAACTACCTCGATCTTGACCCTTGAGATTTTAGTGTAGTAGTCAGTGTGGCCTTAGGCTAAAAGGTTTGGAGACCCCTTATCTAAATCAACTCTCACAAATTTCTTACATTGGGATATTGTCCCCTAAGTTCTTACAAGCATCACTCTCGTTTATCTTTTGATTGAACAAAGAAAAGAAGTACATGCAGCAATTGCTCTTGATTTGGCTCGAAACTTGACATATTTGACACACGAAATATACCTGATGCTACATCGAAACCGCTTAAATATCAATTATGTTTTGAAACGTATTTCCTTAGAAATACATAAGTGATGAAACTATTAGCCTTTTTTTTTTTTTACCAATGCCATATCTTTAAAAAATGAAATATTAATCGAAACACTTTGAAGTCGAATGTTTTACAAAAAAAAGCATTGGGAAAGTTTTTATTTTCTGTTTAAGTTGAAGTAAAATACATCTGAAGAGTATCGAATTCTTCAGGAAGTTTACTCGGATCATGTATCAGCTGAAAGAACTTGTCAAAAATGATTCGAATGATTCAAAAACTGATTTTGATGCGGAAAGCTAAAAATTCCCTGTTCAGCCAAAAAGAGTCACGAGATGCTAAAAGCAAATAAAAAAAAAATTACTGGTAAATGTTATTGACTGCAATTGATATGTTTGAAACAAGTATTGGATGAAAAATAACCAGAATATAGTATGAGAAAAGACACGCCAAAATTATTTCTCAACATGCTAACACTTAGTCACATGTCGTGAAGCAAGTGAAAAACTATTTGGAAACTCTTCGACAAGAAGTCCTACCACATGCATCGTTTTCTCAGACCTTGCTCCTTCCTATTCCGATGAATGGTATATGCTTTGTCTGACTCAGCATTTCTATTCTTATGAAAGAATGTTGCAAAATTGGCTAATTAGGTATGGCCTCAAACAACGAGTCGTTCTTTCGACTAGAAAGGGCTTTTGCCAATGGTATAGAAAAAAATGTTTCTAGCAATGGACTGTCCTTTGATTGATGTATTAATTAATTTATAATGTAATAAATACTTTTTCTAAAGAAAATATTATAATTAAGTTAAATACGTAATATAAATTTTAAATAAAGGGACGTCTTTTCTCTTATTCTTCTTCATTGAAGCAGCAGCCCCATGGTAGGCCAAGGCCGTTTGCCTGCTGACAGATTTCGAGGCAGGAAATATTTTTTTTTTACGGAGTAGAGTTTTCAGCCCTCTATGCCCAAAGCACAACAGACATATTAGACCGGGACCTACGGTTTAAAGTTAATTCCGAACCAGTACAAACATCCATGGCACCGCCAGGATTCGAACCCGAGACCTGGGACACCAACGCCAGAGCTCTAATAACTCGGCCATCAGGCTTGGAATGTCTTCTTAATCAACCATAATTTTTTTTTGACAGTGGTCAACGAGCTAATCAAAATAATTCAATTTAATAAAGTTATTAACCATAAGATTTTATGATCAAAGGCATTATATATTCCGGTAAAGATACGTTTCCAATAAAATTTAAAATTATGAAAAGAAGTTAGTTGAAGAGAATATATTGTAAATAACTTTCACAGTTAAAGATATTAATTGATTAAAAATATTTATTACATATCGGAATTTATTTATCAATCTTTAACTTATCGCTATCTTTTTTTTTTTTTTGTAAACTAAAACGATACAATAATTAAGGTTTACACCCTTTCCTAATGTTAAAATGTGGTTTAAAAATATTTAAATATATTCAAAGATATCACAATTAAGAGTAAAAAGTAATATTTCTTGATTTAAAATCATTTTTATTATGAAGGAAAAAATAACGAAAATTTATATATTAATTGAAATGTTAATAAATATATCAAGTAAATTAATTTTTCCTCTGAATTTATTTTGAAACTTTTACACAAAATGAATTCACAATTTACATTAGAAATTAAGAATTTTTATTATAACGCATTCTTCTTCATCAATAGCATAATAGCCCCATGGTGGACCAAAGCCGTCTGACTACTGGCAGACTTCGAGAGATGTTTCCTTTTACAGGGTGGGGTTGTCAGTCCTACGCCCAACGCTCTACAGTCATATTAGACCGGGACCTATGGTTTAAAGTGGATTCCGAACCACTACAAACATTCCTGGCACAGCCTGGACTCGAACCCGAAACCTGTGGCACCGATCACTAATCACTCAGCCATCAGGCAATGAATGTACATACCAATTACAAAATTAAACCGTTGAGTTGATAACTGCATTTACTTCACTAAAAAAATTACATATCTTTTATTTCATAAGTTTAAAAGAAAATTTTTTTTAAATAATACTCTATTTTATAAATATAAGCATTAAAATTACATTATGTGAATACGTCAAATATCCAATTTATTCTATACATTTTCTAATGTTAAATGAAAGTTATTTTTTTTTAATTCCTTTAATAAAAATAAATTAATTCTTTTCTTTTCTTTTTTTTTTTCATGAAAGTATTAATTTAAAAATATATATTAAGATTTATGTGATAAAAATCTCAAAGGAATAGATTAAATAAATATTTAAATTGAATGATTAAACAAAAAATAAAACTTATCTAATGCTTAGTTAAAAATTAAACATTTTTCACTCTCTACAATAATAGCATCTCTCTTTCTAATAAATATATACGTAATTTGCTAATTATAATCGCCAGGGGGAAGTAAATAATTTATCGTTTTCTATTTGATCATAAATTGTATACAGAGATGAAAACGAAAAGTGAATAAGATAATTAAAGTTGCAGTTATATATTTATTTAAAAATGTATTTATTCCATTCTAAAATTTAATCAGAAATGAATTCCTTTGTGTAATCTGTTATCTGTTGGATTGTTAATGTCTAAATAGATTCAGACATTATTTCTCTATTTAATTCCTTTATTTGCATTTGTCATTATCTGCGTATTATTATCGTTGTGATATAATGGTAACGTTTTCCATTATTTTGTAATTATTATATAATGAACAATAGAAATCAGGAAATACAGAATTAAGGATTAAGTATATATATATATTATTAAAAAATTACTTTGAAAATGAATTTTTCAATTTTTTAATTTTGAAAGAGTATTTTTAAAATAATTTTATGAAATTTAAATAGAGTATTTTATTAGTTTGTGTTATTATTAATTTTTTTTTATAAATTAATTAACGAATTTTAAATAGACTATTTAAAAACTAATTTTAAATAGCTATACGTAATATATACATATATTAATTAAAATTAATTTAAAATAAAATAATTAACGTAATTTAAAAGAGCATTTTATTGATTTGCATTGTTATTAATTTTTGTATCATTATTAATTATTTATAAATTAATTAACGAATTTTAAATAGAGTATAATTATTTTAATTTTTAAATTAATCTATTACTTTAAATATATTTAAAATATTTCTAAAAAAAAAAAACGACAGCTATTTTACCACCATTACAAAAAAATTAAATAAAATATATATTTTTACATTTAATTTTTTTTTGTAAATTTTTTGCAAAAAATACTTAAAAATTTTTAATTTTTCCTTATTTTGTTTGATAGTAAAGGAGAAATTTTAAAATATATTTTAAATCTTTTTTTTATTGTTTTGTTGAAGAAATTCATTCAAGAGACGATTTAAAAGAAGTATGAAATTATTTGTTTAATTCACAAAAGTTTTTAATTCAATAAATTTTTCAAATATAAATTTGTAAGTGTATGACTTTAAATTGAATATCAGTCACTTACAGTTTAATAACATCCTAATCCTCAAATTAATTTTTAAAGAGATTCATAGCATCCTTATTTTTAGAGAATCTGAAATTCAACGTCAAATATCCAATTAAAAAATATATATTAAGATTTATGTTATAAAATTCTCAAAGGAATAAATTAAATAAATATTTAAAATGAATAATTAAACAAATAAAATTTATCTAATGCTTAGTTAACAACATTTGATGAACACAACAAAAAATGAAACTTTTTCTTACAATAATAGCAGCAAATTATCTTTCAAAATCAAACATGCGTTTTTCTTCTTCATAAAAGTGAATTAAAATAAGAAAAGGATGTATGGCTAACAACGCTACCTCGTATAAAGTCAGCGTCACGGAACCAAGTCAGACTTCTACCTACGAATGCTCCATCACAACAAAAGCTGCACCCGCTTTCCTACCTTCCATAAGACCGCATGGATTCTTTGACTTGATCTAGATGTTGCTGCCTACCAAGTGGTATAAGAAACAAACATACACACATTTATATATATATATACAAATAAAGTATATTATTACATATATTATATATATATATATAAATATATATACATATATATTATTTAATTTTTGTGATAATTCTTGCTATATTTATATTGTGATCCTATTCACTATGTATGCTAGGATCACTTTTACTATACGTAGATGTTTGTAAGTGGTTCGAAATCCACATTAAACTGTAGGTCCCTGTCTAATTAGCCTAAAGTGTGCAAAAAATAACCGTAGGGAGTCAAAACCAAAGGCAAAAAAAAAAAAATTATTTTATTAAATAGAGAAATTGCAAAAAAATTCATTAATACAAACAAACCGGGAATTCAATCTTTCCTAAATGAATCGTATACGTAATAATTTTGATCGTTATATGTGATATAACTTTTTTGTTATTAAAATGTATATATATATAATGAATAATTAAAAATATTATATAAGAAATCGTGACAAGAAGTCATATTATTGTGTGTGTCATTATCAAAATTCATATAAAGATACTTTTTAAATTGTTGAATTATGTATTGAATTTATGTTGTAAAATTCTGAAACATACGTGGGAAATTCCTGAATACACACATGAAATTCAAACCAGAATTCAATCTATTGCTAAACACTGCAAAAGTAGCTTAGGCTTTTGATCGCAGCTCATGTATATTTATAACAATGTAATAATTTTGATCAAGAGCTCAGACAAGAAGTCATATATAGATTGTGTGTGTCATAAATAAAATTAAAGTACTCTTGTCTAGCTCATTCAACTTGTGATATCGTTCTGGTTGAATTTCTGTTGTTTGTATTGAATTTATGTTGCTTAATTAAAACATACGTGGATATTCATACACATGAAATTCAACCAGAATAATTAAAACAATATTATGTATATGTGATATAACGGAATTCTGGTTTGTTATTAATTAATGTATCTAATGTGACAAGAAGTCATATATATTGTGTGTGTCATATTAAAAAGTGTGTGCCATAAAAGATACTTTAAATTAAAGTAATTTTGTTGCTTAAAATTCTGAAAACATGCCGTGGGAAATTCTGATTCATTCAACCAGAACGAGATCTCACTAGTTGATATCCAATGACGTTCTTGGTAAACACTGACTTAAAGTAGCTTTGATCGCAGCTCATGTATATGTGATATAACGAAGATACTTCTTAATTTTTTGTCATTGTTGAATATCTATGTATGAAGATGAATTATGTATTGAATTTATGTTGCTTAAAATTCTGAAACATACGTGTGAAATTCTGATTCATACACATGAAATTCAACCAGAACGAGATCTTACAAGTTGAATGAGCCAACGGCAAGTTTTCATTTCTAAACACTGCACTTAAAGTAGCTTAGACATATAATTACTTTTTAATTTTATTTATGGCACACACAATATATGACTTCTGGCCAAGATACTTTCTTATGGATATCATAATATTTTTAATTATTCATTATATATACATATAAATTCAACTTGTGAGATCTCTTTTCTGGTTTAATTTCATGTGTGTATGAAGCTAGTTCGTGATTTTTTTTATTGATGAATTATGTATTAAATTTAAACTACATAAAATTCAGAAAGTAGTGAGAACTATATAAGAAAATATCAATATCGCTGATAATCATCTTACATTAAATATTTAAGTGGTTTCTGTTGCTATGTAATAAAATAAGGCCATTTTAAAAAAAAATCCTTTTGAGAAAAATCCTTTGATTCCTTTTCCGCAATAAAGCTCGTCAATTAAGGATGAATTTCCATATAGTTCTTTGTTATAAAAATTATGGATGAGTAAAAAAAATTATTACAGATATATGTTTTTTAATATTACACTTTCCAATGAAAATTCCTTTTATTATAAATATGTTCATTAAAATATTTCTTTCATTTATGAGTTTAAATGCAAGGATGCTTATTCTCAAATTTTAATAAAAATATTTTAAGCAAATAATAATAATAGTCTAGTCTAATTTAATATTGTCTAACTATATTTTGATTTGATATAGTCTAACTTAATATTTTTAACAAATAATAATAGTCTAACTGAATTATAACAGTTTTTATTTGGGAATCCTATTGTATTACTGTACTTATAACATGTAAAAAAAATGGAAGCATCGCAGTTTTTTCTAATTGCAATTTCCACAAAACCTTAAAATGTGACTTTACTGAATAGCCCTTTTTATTTTATTTATTTTTGTACGCTTTTCATACCCATATTCACTATTCTAATCACGGTGGTCATCCCCATTCTTGGCTGTCAAAAAGCCAAGCAATAAAAAAGATACATAAAAGTCCTTAATAAAAATCAAATTCGTTCTAACTTAATTATAACAGTTTATATTAGGGAATCCTATTGTTGCATTACTATGCTCATAGCATGTAAAAATGGTAATATCGCAGTTTTTAATGACAATTTTAACAAAACCTTAAAATGTAACCTTACTGAATAGCCTTTTTTTTTTATTTACTTTTGAATTTTTTTTTTTATACTCACATCCAATATTCTATTCACTATGGTCCTCCCATTCTCGACTGTCAAAAAGCCAAGCAACAAAAAAGATACATAAAAGGAAGATTTTTGATTTTATTGAGACCTAACTTAATTATAACAGATTTTATTTGGGAATCCTATCATTGTATTATTATACTGATAACATAGAAAAAAAGGAAATATCGCATTACAATTTTAGTAAAACTTTAAAATGTTATCTTACTGAAAAGCCTTTTTTTCCATTTCATTCACTTTCGCATTCTTTTTTGTACCAATATCGAATATTTTACTCTCGATGGTCATCCCCATTCTTGGTTGTCAAAAAGCCAAGCAACAAAAAGATACATAAAATAAAATCAAATTCAAACTTAATTATAACAGTTTTCATTTTTGGGAATCCTATCATTCTATTACTATACTCACAGTAAAAATGGAAATAATGCAGTTTTTTTAATGAAACAATTTTAACAAAACTTTAAAAATGGGACCTATTGAATAGCCTTTATTTTATTTATTTTTGAATTTTTTTTATACCATTCAATATTCTATTCACGATGGTCTTCCCCAATCTTGGCTGTCAAAAAGGTCATACATGAAGTCACAATAAAATCAAATCTCAAATTGTCCTAAAATTATAACAGTTTTATTTGGGAATCCTATCATTGCATTGTTATACTCATAGCATGTAAAAATGAAATATCAATTTTTTTCTAATGTCAACTTTAACAAAACTTTAAAATGTGACTTTATTGAATACCCTTTATTTTATTTACTTTTGAATTTTTATAACCACATCCAATATTCTATTCACGATGGTCATCCTTATTTTTGGTTGTCAAAAACTAAGCAGCAAAAAGATACATTAAAAAGTCACAATGAAATCAAAATCGTCTTTAGTTTTTATTTGGAATTATATCATTGTATTACTATACTCACAGCATGTAAAAATGGAAATATAGCATCTTTTTCTAATGACAATTTTAACAAAACCTTAAAATTTGGCCTAACTGAATAGCATTTTTATTATATTTACTTTTGCACTGCTTTTTATACCCACATCCAATATTCTATTCACGATAGTACCGGTTATTGGCTGTCAAAAGCCGAGCATCAAAAAAGTCACAACAAAAATCAAAATCGTCCATACTTAATTACAACAGTTTTTATTTGGGAATCCTATTACTGTATTACTATACTCATAGCATGAAAAATATCGCAGTTTTTTAATTACAATTTTAACAAAACTTTAAAATGTGACATTACTGAACAGCCTTTTTTTATTTCTTCACTCTTTTTTAAACCCCAACATTCTATTCACAATGGTCATCCCCACTCTTGGCTGTCAAAAGCCGAGCAACAAAAAGATACATAAAAAAAGTCCCAATAAAATCAAAATCGTCCTCCCCCTGGATAACTTAATATAAAAGTCGTCAGTTTCCGAACAAGAAAATCGAGTTATAATCTTAATCATCTCCCCTCCCCCACCCTATTATGCAAATGAGCGTTGGCGACGCGAACGCCCTTGCCGGCCGCTTCATCTCTCCGAGAAAATCGTCTGCCAGCAGACGATATCTACTCGCCAAACGATTCCCCAAGGTGAGAAAAAGAATTGCAATGAAGCCAACGAGAACTGAATCTTAGGGACTTCCCAGTTAAGTGTGGGAAAGTTCGAATTGGATTTCTTTTGCACGGATTGGTGATCGTCTGATGTGATTTTCGAGAGAGGGGTGCACGGAAGTTTTGTCGGCCACTGTCCAAGATGCCCATTGGTGCAATCGGTGCGATGAAGGGGCGATGGTCATCGCCAGCCAAGATCGCAATGGACCCGAGTGAGTTCCAGAAACTTTTAATTGTTTGTGCTATGTATGGTATGCATGGTAGATAGTGTAAATTTGTGTATTATTCAAGATTTAAATTAATTAATATTTATCGAAAAATTGTTCAGTTAAATTTTCAATTTTTTTATCTGTAATGTGCAATTTTAAATATAATAATAATAATAATATGTTATATGAATGGTAGACTAAAATAAATCTTTTAAAAATGATCGAATAATCATTTAACGGTCACAGATCATAAAAATCTTTTAAAATTTCAAAATACTTTCCATAACTTATTATATAATTTATACGTAAAGAAATGTAAAACATTTTGAATAATATTAATTATCAATAATTTTTATTCATTTTCTAATTATTAACTGTAATATAATCATTATAAGAATTTGATTATTTTATAGATAATGTCAGATACATCAAATTAATTTTGATGATTTTTCGTATTATATTTTTGAAATACTAATCAATTGCTTTTGTGTATTATTTTACTATAAAAATTGTATGCCATAAAGATAAAAGATCAAAATTAATCGATTAAAATAAATTAATAAATTAGTAAATTAAAAATAAAAAAAAATTAAATAAGACAACTTATGTGTGCATAATAAATAATAAATAAAATAAATCATTTAAAAAAGTAAAATAAATAAATGAATTAGAAAGATAAACAACGATTATAAATAACGATTAAAATAAAAACTATAAAATTTTTTTTTAATTTGTATTTTATCGATGAAAGTCGTAAAACTGGAAAAATAATCAAAATTACTTTCCTGCATGTTTTACTTTTTATTTACAGTTTATAACCAAAAACTAATTATTATACTTTATTTATCCTTGTTATTTAATTGTTTATTCAAGATTCTAGGTTATTTAATTGTTTATTCGCTTTATTGCATGATTTTTTTAGAATTTTAGAAATAATAAATTTTCATAATTTTATAAATAATTTTTGAATAAAACAACTTTTTACGTAAATGTTCCAAAAAGATATTTAGTTTTATAATTATGTATGTGCCTGTATTTTATTCTCTGTTATGATATAAAATACTTATTTTTAAAAAATAATATTTAACAAAACGTTAATGGTAATATTTAAATTTATTTACAGAAAATATCACACAAACTTATAATTTAAATAAATATAAATTTAAATAAATATTCATTTGAATGTTACATGAATAAGGCAAACAATTTTGGATCTTAAGACAATTAAAATATTTGTTAATAATAATAATTAACATAAAAATATATTTCCGTTCAAGCGAAAATATAAAATTTAATACACAAAACAAATAACCTTAAATACATTAAATGCACTAAATTCAATTAATAAAAATAAAATAACAGCCAAGCCATAAATAAGAAAATAAATAATAGCTATCAAGTATACAACAGCACATTGTTTCTTTATTTCATTATACATTTCAAAGAAATTAATCTCAGCAAAAAAAAAAAAAAAAAATCAATCGTATCTGAATAAAGCATGACTCATAGGCAGTAGTAATATACGCAACAAACGTGCAAGAGATCCGAAAATTTGAATTTGGTAGAGGAATCCTTTCACAAACGAAAAGACTGATGAGTATGTAATTAATTTTTCCCCATAGTACGAGTATCATGCAAATATAAGTACTCTTAAAAAATCTTTCTCGTTTCCGCACACAGTCTAAAAATGGTGCTGTATGCTATTTCACAAAACTTCCCTGTAAATGTTTTTCTACCATTCTTATAGTGACTAGGCAAAAGAAAGCATCTTAACACTTCCAAAATGGACTAAAATACTAAGCAATTCCGGACACAGTAAGAGGTAGAATTTCTACAGAAAACATTTCATAAACGAGAAGACATGATGACAAATTTTGATAGTGTGTAACTAACTTTCCCCATATATCATGCAAACGTAAGGAAGTACCCCTTAAAATTATTTCCGTTAGGTAATATTTCGCACACAGTCTA